>MNCI01034558.1:109834-161820 GCA_015680685.1 Gnetum montanum | reverse complement strand
TGAGGAGACCTTCATACTCTGCTACGTTGTTAGTACAATGAAAGTTGAAGCGATAGGCGAAAGGTTTAATTTCTCCAGAGGGGTATGTGATTACAGTGGTGGCACTTCCTCCTTGAGAGGTGGATGCTCCATCGAAGCTTAGAATCGTGTCGTAGTCATCTGGCACCTTGTCTATTGCATTTACATTCTCGTCTGGGAATTCGGGTTCTATTGTACCTGGATCATGTGTTGGCGACGTAGTCATTTGATTTGCTATGGCTTGACCTTTTACTGACGATTGTGCCACGTAGTGCAGATCAAACTCAGCTATGATTGCCTTCCAACGGGCTATCCTACTTGATTCGTAGATGTTTCCAGTTATAGCTCTGAGTACATTATCTTTGCAAATTATGTTAACTTGATTTTGGAACAGATAATGTCGCCATTTCTTTAAAGAGAAAACCAAAGTTAAACATGACTTCTCTACATCGTTGTATCTTTTTTCGTGGGCAACTAATGCATGGCTCAGGTAGTATACAGGGACTTCAGTTCCGTCATCTCGTTCATGCCTACACTTCTGTAGCCTACAACTATACTTGCAATGGGTAGCCATGTCACCTTCCGAGTGTATCAACGCCCTTGTTCCCTTGTTTCATTCGTAGCAACTATGCCTCTGCAAACAGTTCATTAGCCCATTCCTATAGCACATCACACATCAATCACAGCTACCTTGCTACATGTTCATACTATACCTACTTTACAATCATAGGTAACTTCCATTTTCATTCCTACGTTCACATCCGTCCCACCATCTATGGTGGGCCCGGGCCCATCCACATGATGGATCCCATTCACTTCTTTGCCTATTCCACAACCATCGTAGATGTCTCATTATGATCACCCTCAGACCTACCAAACCCTGCAAATGGTACAATCCAACATGGGGTTATGATCTATTCTACCAGCAACACAAGCAGTCTATCCGGTAGCCCAACCTGCAGTTGCTGCTTCAACAACACCACCTACCGGGTGGTGGATAATGCAAGTAGCACTGTTTGTAGGGTCTATTCCAATGGTACCCCCATGGGTCACACTACCACCTCTACCATTCCACAAATGGGAACTACCTTGATAGTTCCCCAACAATCCACATCGTCACAGGGTTTGAATCAAGTGTTCCAGCTTATCTAAACCCTTACCGAGGAAATAAAATGCCTCAAAGTTGTCAGTTCTGACACGGTACAATCATGGACATTTACCAGGATGACCCCACCAGCCCTATAATCCCTGCTCTCACATTACCCCCAGGGATGCCCCTCCCCCACTTCACCAAGTACAATGGGAAGGGAGATCCCAATGCACATCGTGTTACCTTTAGGTCTGAATCCCTTCTTTTGCAACAATGGCCACACACGATTATTTGTGTCTTTGCTATGTCCCTAGCCAGGAAAGCCTTGGATTGGTACCATACACTACCATGTTCCTCCATATCAATCCTAGAGGATATTCTAACCTAGTTCATGATGTGCTTCCAGTATAACTTGAAGGTGGAAACCACATTGGACCAGTTGATGAGCGTGAAGTAGGATCCTCTAGAACCAGTCCAGAAGTTCATCTAGCATTGGAGCACTATCCTTAATGAAATCTGTGAGCCCATCATGGAGGCCCACTTGCTAGCCATCTTTAAGGGTGCAGTGAATGACTTTATCAAGTCTAAATTGTACTACCTAGTCCCTTGCACTCTAAGTCAAGCCTTTGCTCAGACAAAGAGCATACAGGATGTAGCCGAAGTGAGCAAAGACCTAGCCTACATTGCCTAAAAAAACACCTTTACAAAGAAGGATAAGGATAAGGTCCCAACAACCATAGTGGCCACTGTGGCGACCAAGGCGAAGCCCAAACCTAGTAACAATAGTAATAAGAACAGCAAGAAATCGGCCACACCCATAGCTAACACCGTTCCCAAGTAGGGCAATGTGCTACAACCTCTAGTACCCACACCTAAGACATCTGCACAACCCAAACTAGACTTTGAGCATAAAGATCACTCAAAGTATACCCCACTACCTCTCAAGCCTTCAGAACTTCTGAAGCAATTACTGGCAGTGGGGCACATCCAACATAAGAAAATGTCAAAAGAAGAAATCAGGAGACATCAACGCTACTACGAGCTCCTTAAGAACCCCTCTTTGACCCTGCTCAATGAGCCCCCAGTTCCTAAGGGTTTCAAGCTAGATAAGTTTTGTGACTACCACCAACACTGTGGTCACAACACGGATTACTGCCAGGCATTGAAGGATGACATCCAAACGATGATTGATCAGGGGAAACTGATGTTGGACGAAAGCAACCTAGTACGCCCTGAGAATCAATCTTTGCATGTCTACATAGGCCCCCTCAATGCCAACAATGCTAGTTATGTTATCAATACCATCAGTGTTAACAGTGATCCTATGCCACTCCAGTAGCCGTTCATGGTCCGTGTGTCTTAGTGTAGTGCACCAGCACCACTAGTGATTGGCCAAAGCTTGTAATAGTCGTTTGTCCTGAGAGTCCCTCCCTGGGTATCCACCCCCATGCCACCTATTAGCAAAACTATGCCACCGCTCCTATTAACACCATTAGCTTTGTTTATCATCAGGGGACCAACTCATTCGATAGCCCCCACCCTGAGCAAGACAGTTGAACAACCTTCTCATTCTAAAAAATGGGAAGTGTTTTTCATATGTTAGACATTGAGAGGAAGTACCACCACAGGCATTTCCAAGCCTACGTCTTCACCCCCTACATCTACACCCTCATCACCGAAGAGGGACATTGCTATAACCACACAGTCCATGCCACCGTGTCAAAAATGGTCTGAATCCATATTCGAAGTTGCCCCTCCTCGGGAAATTCATCTTCTAGGATGAATAGAAGAGGAGAAAAGCATTAAATAGGGGGGGTGGTGAAGACCTCTTGGATTCCCTCGCTCAGGTCAAGCAAGCTCTAAAACAAAAAAACACTACATTGAGCTTGTACAATCTAATCATGACATCCGTCCCACACTGTGAGGCTTTGATCTACATGTTGATAGTGATTCTAGTCAAAGAAGACATGCCAGCAGAATAGGAAGGGATCCACTCGGTCATGCTCCCCTCTGCACCTATAGAGCCAGAACTGTCTCAACTAAATTTCTACAATGACGTCATTAGGGAAGATCCGGAAAGGGGCCAGGTGACTACAACACCCCTATTCATCACAATTTAGGTTAGCTAATACCAGATCCGAAGGGTACACATTGATGATGGGGTTGCCACAAACGTCATCCCCTTCCCTATTATGGACAAGTTGGGCTTGGTTAACAAAATCAAACCCACAACGATGTCATGTCTAAGATCATTCAATGGGGTGCCGATCATGGTGAAAGGCACAGTCCACATAGACTTTGGAAGGAGATCAGTTCCCCATGAATACAACGTTCATCATGGTAGAGGAGATGCCTGGGTTTAACCTGATCCTAGGGAGATCATGGTTAGCACAACCTAGGGGTATCTCCTCACCCATTCATCAGGAAATCCACCTACTATATACAGGCAGGGAGGTGGTGATACATGATGACAAGGTAATGGTGCAAGAAATCAGTAACGTAGACATGGAGCAGGGCTCATAGGTCGTAACCTCTGAGAATAAAGCACCTACTTACGCATGCACTAACAATCCAATGGGGGAATCAGCTCAACAAGTCAGTTTCCAAAACAAAAGTGTGTGGGCTGAGTTCCCCTTCCAAGCAGGGGACAATGATGCAAACAAAGGCCTTGGCAATGTGCCTCAGCCTTACATTCCACTCAACCTATGATGGGCCAAGAAGCAACTATGCATAGTGTAGTAACCCTGCTACTTCTTGCCTAGTTTCCATCCCTTGTACATTCACGACCTTTTTGCTTTGTTAATGTACCATCTCTTTGGCATGCCTACGCTATGGCCCAAAATGGCCTAAAACTATGATACGTAGAGGTTTGAAAGGGCCTAAAACTAGCAGAGGCCCGAAATGGCCTAAAACTAGTAGAGGCCCAAAATGGCCTAAAACTAGCAATGGCCCGAAATGGCCTAAAACTAGCAGGGGCCTAAAATGGCCTAAAACTATGCTACGCTATAGCCCGAAATGGCTTAGAACTAGCCATAGCCTGAAATGGACTAAAACTAGCAATGGTCCGAAATGGCCTAAAACTAGCACATAAAAGCATGAAAATTTTACACAAAATGTAGCATGTAGACAATACATTCCTGAAATTCTCTTTTATTTATTCAAAACTACTGTCTTTCAAGCAATGTTTGCAAAAATTCAAAACTTCAAAAAAAATCCCATGCTATCATGGGTTGTCTCTATCTACATTATCTTCATCACTCACTTCTACATCACCTCCTTTTGCATCACCTTCCCCTACATTTTCCTCTGCCAACTCTTCATTCCATCCCTCTATAGGCCCTGCACCCTCATCTGGAGCCTGCATTGTAGAAATGAAGTGGTCAGCTAAAGTAATGCACGCAAGCTACAACAAAGCATAAGCATTAACACAGTAGGAAGCAATTAACCTGAGAAAGACTTACATCTATCTCGAAGGGTATCCAGTCTAAATGGAGCTCGAGGCTGCACCAAACCTTCTCTACCATGATGTCCACCCAACGCCTATTGCTTGGTTCAGCATCTGTAGCAACTTTCTCCTTTTCGGTGGTTGTCCACCTTGGTGGTCTTGGAGAAAAGGAGGCGGTTGAGGTATCTCTTGTGGGAAGGTCCACTTTCCACTCAGGAGATTTTGTAACCTTTACCTGCTCTTTGAACTTGGCAAAATCCTCAGAAGCGTCAATGGCATTGACGAATGCTTTATATGTAAACACCTCCACAGCGGTGTCCCTATATAGTTTACAAGTGGTGGCATGTTCTAGTTTATACATATGTTTATGGTTTCTGGGACTTCATCCATTCGTAAAACTTAGCACTAAAATCTTTCAAATCCTGACATTTCTGGGCTAACAAGTCCATTTGAATCTGATGTTCTATTATTTCGTAGGTGGCTTCAATGTTCTGACATGTGATTGTCCAAACTCTGGCGTAATCTATCATAGCCATGTGCCATTCCTCATTATTAGTGTCATAGGCTATGAGGAATTCATTCCTCGACTTGAGATCCTCCACCTCGGTGCTCAGGTCAACTTTTTATTGCTTAGTTTTTTGGACCTATTTCCACAAGTCCTCGTTAATGCTCTTATACTCCCACAAGGAGTGAGCCGAGTGTAAGGCACACTTGCTAACCTCATCGTATGCTTGACGAGACACCTTGGTCACTTCAGGTGAGAATGTAGGCATGACACCAACTTTTAAAGGCTGTGTGAGATCCCATCTAAGTCGAGAGGCTGCCACCAACACAAAGAGTATATCAGCCACATTAGTGTAGCAAAGTTAAAAAATTCAAAAAATATAGCATAGCAACATGAGAGCACCTATTACTACTACTTACCCACTTTAGGGTCCACCTACTAAAGGTTGTTGATCATGTCATCGACGATTCCCTGCATGAACGTAAACTTATCAGGGATCTCAGCCCATGATTCCACACAAATCGGAGGGGGTCCTATAGCATCAATAGTGGTACCTATCATATCAATAAACGTGTCAGAAATGACCAAAATGGGCTATGACAAGGTAGACATATTTCCAAACTCACCAGTGTCCAATTTCGGCCACCCTTCATGTTGATGCAAAACGATGGTAGTAGCCTTGGCAGATGTTCCTGCCAAGTCTATACAAGCCTCTTCTTCATGCACTGGTGTCTTTCCTTTTGAGAGACCAGTGTATTTTTTATTCAAGGGATATTCCTCTTCATCTCCAAAAATGCCCTCCTTGTTAGTAGGAGGATTCTGCCTAATGACGAGAGCCCTGGCCTTAGTGACAAGAGCTCCTTTCTTCTTGATCGGGGGCCATTCTTCTGAGATTGGGGCCTCTGTGTCTTTATTCGTCACTTCCGTCTTAGGGGCTAACACCTCTTCATCACCTTCTTCTTCTTCCTCTTCTTCTTCTAGTATCTAAGAAACATATTTGCATTAGCTGAAAACAGGTTAGCTTAAAGTAGGTGCTACACTATGCTATGCCATCTAGCGTAGCATAGCGTACCAGGCATTAACAAAGTAGGCAAAGAAATAGATACAAAAAAAAGGGTTTACTGATGGGGGATTGCATCCTCTACAGTTTAAGATGCAGTATCTACCCCTCCTCTTCCTCCATGTGAAGGGTTTCCTTAGCTGGAAGAGGCCTCTTCTGCTGCAACTTACTGTCCATAGTCTTGACTATGAGATGTTTCCTCTACAACATGCTACTAGCTACAACGGGGGACTTCTCTCCTATGCTATCTAGACCATGAAAGTTGTAGGCTAGTTGACCCTTATTCATCACAAAGAACAAATTCCAAATTATTTCTGGAGGATCTGGCAAATCCATGGTCTAGAAATCTAGTTGCGATTTCACGTGACCTAGGCTTCATTCTTGTGAACCACTAGAAACTCTGTGAAACTATTTAGACAAGCTATGTAAAAGGCATAATGTATATTGAAACAAGACTCCAGTTTCCTATGGAGCCCCAAGATTTCGGTCTTCAAGCCTTTACATAGAAACTTGGCCAAATTGTAGCGAGCCCCCTCTTCCATGACCTCATGCATTACCCAGGCCTGCTCAATCCCTATTACCTTCCCTCAGAAAAGTAGCTGGGGGAACGCACGAGCATGGAATATAGGGTAAACCTCCCTGGTGGGTCCTACCTTGAGCATCTCCATGAGGAGTCCCTTCCACTCCTTGTTAATCCCTAACCACTCTTGAATGTCCTTCTTCTAAAAGCTCAACTCCCTTTTACTCTTTGAGCCTATGAGAACGCCATCGGCAGGGACACCAAAGAGGTCAATGAATAGTTGGTCATTGATTTCAATGACCACCCATATGTCCTATATGCGCATGCAGAAGCAGCCCACCATGTTGGAAAAGGAGTTGACTAGAGAGAGCATCTCAGTGGCAAGAACGCTTGAATTCGGGGCCAAGAATAGATCCATAAGCCCAACCTTTTGGATATTCTAGGCCAAGGAGTCTGAATCTACACCATTTATCCAATGTTGGCTCACCTCTACTTCTCCATACTTGAAGTACATGTTTGCCTCCTATGTCTCAGCAGTTATCACCATCACCTCCTAGGGATTTTTCGCCCCTATAACAATGTTCACAAGAAACGTTTAACATAAAAACATAGAAAACCCAAGATTGCAAAGACACTTGAGCATGCAACACTTACTATTTAGCCTACTAGGTCTGTATGGTAATGGGAACAATAGAAGACTAACTAGGACTTGTTCAACGGTGATCAATTTGAAGGGTGCCCATCCCTCATCCAACCAACCACACTCCTTTCATCTGCCATAGGGAATGGGGTATAGGTTTGGGTAGATGTGGTATTCACCCACCCATTGAACAATCACACCTGCACATAGGTCCTCAGTAGAAGAGAACTCCTGTAGGGCTATCTGTGTTGTAGTCAGCAAACCCGTTCGATCGTGAAGCCCTTCCTTGTTGATGTAGAACCTAGTAACAAAAACATACTGTTAGCATTTGGCCAATATGGAAAGCGTTGCACGACACAGTTGAACAAGGCTGCAAAACTCACTCGCCAGCACAGTAGATGGTTCCTGGTGGGTTTTGGCAGCACGTTGCCATATAACATGTGACGAATAGTGTGTTGTAAGGATGGTAGCAACTGTACTCATGCATATCCTAGATCTAGGCTAAACACCTTAACTCATTGGGGCGTTGATTGGATCCTTCTCCCTGCCTACTAATGATTGTCCCATTTTTTAGAAACCTTAGGATACCCTGGCTTGCCATAGGCAATATGGCTTCTATTATGATGGTCGCCTCTTCCTCCTCTAGGTATGACCAAATGATCATACTAAAGTGTTGGAGGAGGTATTGTAGGAACTCCTATGCTCCTTTCCTAAGCCAAACCCCCCACTCCCCCACACTTATATGGGGAGGAGGAGCATTGGACATAAGTTTGCTTACATAACACATGACCCCTGCAATTTCTAAGACAATTAGAATTAGCCTTAGCCCCATCCTGCACAACATAACCAGCAAGTGTTAGCATCATGACCAAGTGCAGTGTACATGTAGCATAGCAACACCTGACACCTTAGCATATAGCTTAGCATAACCCTCTTCCCACACATAGTGTAGCTCAAAAAAAAACATGAAAGCGATAGCGTAGCAAAAATAGCCTAGCATAGAAATAGAGTGATTAACTCTAACAGGGAGATTAATAATACGCCCTGATAGAACACATGTTGTACTATCGCATCACGCATGGCCAAACCCTCCTGAAGGTCCTACACTACGCCATTCGAAAGAAAAGTGACTTAAATTGTCCACACCCCCGTGGTTATGACAACCGCAGTGGTGGAAGTTTAGGTGGTCTTGCATGCAATGATAGCATAGCGTCTGTCCATCCGCCATAGCCAAAATGGAAGCAACAACGATGCAAAGGTCAAAACAATGACAATGTGATGATAGAAAACATGGATTACTGAAACTGAATCACAAAATGAAATCAGAAAAAAAATGATAACAGAATCACGAGGAAGCAAAGGAAGCATAGCGGCCTACTAGGTCAATGGCGTGTCCTCCTTCACTATGATGCACACTTGTGTCATGTGCCCTAGGGTCTTCTTTACCTCCTCGACCTTTGCAAGCATCGAGTGAGTGCATTTCTTCTTAGGAGCCATCATCTTACTTGCAAACGTTTCCTTGTTGCTATGAAAAATACCGCCTTACTCTTTGTTAGCACAATCACTTTGTGCTCTGAAGTCATTTTGTGCTTCGAATATGGGCTCCACACTCTTACAGTGAGAATGACAAGCTTACCAGGGTTTAATCCCTATTTATGACCATAATGGTGAAAAAGGAAAACTTGCCGCTCTCTCTCTTCATTTAATGAAGAGTACATCGTGCAGTGTAGCATGATCACCACAACATCATAGCACTGTTGAAATTAAAACCTTGACTTGCTTCAAGTTAACCATTTACTTTCCTAGAAAATGAAAAAAAAATATTTTAGTTAACGGTCCGAGAATACCTTAAACTAGCAACCCTAGCGAAGTTGCAACTTTCATGGTCTAAAAAGACCTTAAACTAGCATTCTTAGCATAGTTTCCCACTTTGGTTAATGGTCCAAAATGACCTTAAACTAGCAACCCTAATGTAGCAGTGACTTTAATGATCCAGAAAGACCTTAAACTAGCAGTTTTGACCTGTTACGCGTTCACAGTCTACAATGATACTAAACTAACAGTTTCACGTTCTCACATTGGTAGTTTTGCATTTTTTTATTAGTTTCACATTCTCACATCGATAGTTTTACATTTCTTGTTTTAGCAGCTTTGCATCTCCATGCCATAGTAGTCTGCCATGACTTTAAACTGGAAAAAATTTTAATGTTTACATCATACATTACTAGTTACATCTCATCATTGCTTTGTAAGTTTTTGTTATACACGATTACTACTAATAGGTGCCTCTTAACTAAGCTTTCATCTCAGTTTGGCAAGTTGAGAAAAAGATAGAAATCGATCACCTCTCCACACCTTTAGCTTTAGCAAGTCCACATGGCAAGACAATTGAACCTAGACCTAATCGACTGGGGGTCAACCACAGCTAGCACTATAGCATCCTTAGAAACATCCCCAGACTGGCCCAAGCATCTAGTTCGAACCCTAGATTTAGAGGTTGGAGATGTAACTGAGGACCCTCTCTTTGAGATTCCTATGACCACATCCAAGGGAGAAGTAAAAACATTAAAACTTAGCTCCCTCCTAGATGCACAGACACACGAAAATGTAGTCAATATTCTGCAAGATAACATCGAATTCTTGGCATGGTCATACATCAACATGCTGGATTTAGATCCGCAACTAATACAGCACAACATTATCCTAGACCTGCGCATGAAGGTAGTCAAGCAAAAAGCTCATAAGATTAAACCAGAAATTGCACTAGCCATAAGAGATGAAATCACTAAACTATACCAAGTTGGTTTCATCCGTGTAGTTGATTACTTGGAATGGGTATCCAACATCATTGTGGTTTCTAATAAAATGGGAATAATACGAATCTATATAGACTTTTGGGATCTGAACAAAGCAATAATCAAAGACAATTTCCCACTTCCAAGCATCGATCAACTCATTGACACAACGGCTGGTCATGCCCTATTATCCTTCATGGATGGTTTCTCCAGCTACAACCAAATTCGCATCAAGCCAGAGCATTAGCTAACAACAACCTTTATGATCCCATGGGGTACCTTTTGTTAAACCATGATGCCTTTTGGACTCAAGAACGCTAGGGCGACCTACTAACGAGCCATGACTTACATCTTTAGCAACTATATCCTAGAGACACTAAACGACTATGTGGATGATATAGTGGTCAGGTCCAAGGAGGTAGCTGATCACCCACATGATCTAGGGGTAGTTCTTAACTATTTTCAAATGCATGATTTTCTCCTTAACCCTAAGAAGTATGTTTTCTATGTGAAGACTAGATGCATGTTAGGGTTCGTAGTATTAGAGGGTAGAATACAGGTGGACCCTGACAAAGTTAAGGCCATCGTCAACCTGGCACCTCATACAAATATTAAAGAGTTACGTGGGTTGCAAGGTAGGATACAATTCATCTGAAGGTTTATAGCAAAGTTGACTGATAGGTTACACCCCATGCAACATCTTCTAAAGAAAGGGGTTAACTTCGAATGGACAACCCAATGTCAATAGGAGTTTGACGACTTGAGGAAAGAGCTTTTTCACCTCCCAACTATGCATTTTCCACAAAGGGATAAGCCTTTCTTCATCTACCTTTTCACCTCTGACACATCTATTGCAGCACTACTATGTTAGAAACGAGACGATGGATCTGAGATACCAGTGTATTATCTAAGTCACAAAGTGGAGAGGAATTGCCTTGCCTTAGTGTTTGTGTTAAAAAAGTGGAGGAACTACCTATTTTGCAATATAATTAACATCATTTGCAAAAGCAACATACTCTGGGCTATTACTAACAACTTGTATGAAAGTAGCAAGATAGCCCGATGGAAAGCAATAATTGTGGAGTTCAATTTACACTATGTGAGCCAATCATTAATGAAGGGTTAAGCCATAGCGACCCAACTTACAGCCTCACCCATTGATGACCAGGCAACCATAGATCTCGAGTTTCTAGATGAGCATGTTGGCACTATCAACGCCATCCCGTCCCACCTGAAAGCTACTTTACACTTTGACGATGCCTCAACCACGCGAGGAGGTAGTGCAGCTACCGTCATTATGTTCCCCTCTGGGGAAATGCACCTGTTTACTTATCGTTTTGTGTTCCCCTGCACCAACAATGTGGTAGAGTATGAGGACTACTTAGAGGCCTCTTACCTACCCAAACACTACACATACAACACCTGGCAATTCGTAGAGATTCACAACTAGTTTTGAATCAAATCATTAAGGTCTATGGTTATAAAGCTACACACCTACAACCCTACTATGATCTCACAAAAATTCTGCTTAAGCAATTTGCAACTACAAATGTGAAACACATGCCACACAATGAGAACACCATGGTAGACACCTTAGCCACCCTAGCACTAAACATTCCACCACGCTTGTTTGCAAGTCTGCCAACTTCGATTGTTGAATGTAATGAGCCTATCACTCAGGTAGGACACATGGCCTCTATCAGTGCTACAAATACCCAAGAGTTGTACGCCAACATTAAAGCCTACCTGCAATGTGACGAACCCCCAAGCGAACTGACATCTACCTGAGAGATGCGATTCGCAAGCATGCCTGGCAATATACACTCATGGGAGATGACACCTTGTACAGATGTTCTTATGAAAGGATATTGCTGGCATGTGTGGGTGAGGAGTAGGTGCGGAAGGTGGTTAATGAAGTACATGAGGGGTTGTGTGGTGGACATATAGCACCTAGGGCTATGGCTACAAAAATTAGATGCCTAGGGTACTATTGGCCCCATATGGAGCGTGACTGTCTGTCAAAAGTCAAGACATGTGACACATGCCAGAGATACGCAAATCTCATACACATCTCACCTATGGAGCTACATCCAACGTAAATCACGTGGCCTTTTCAGCGATGGAAACTAGACCTCATAGGACCTATGATGCCTAAGTCTTCCGCAGGGCATAACTTCATTATCACTGCCACTGAGTAATTTACTAAGTGGATGGAAGCTATCCCCCTAAGGAAGAAGATGTCCCAGCAAATCTGCCACTTCATCCTGGACAACATCATGATAAGGTTTGGGCTTCTGATGACTATTGTAATCGACAATGGACCACAGTTCAATAGTATTGAAACCTGAACCTTCTACAGCAATCTAGGAATCAAGAAATCATTATCCTCCCCGTATTACTTGCAAGTGAATGGGCAGGCAGAGGCTACAAATAAGTCCATCATCAACTTGCTGAAGTGGATTCTTAACAATAGCAAGAGGTAGTGGCACAAGCAAATCCTCTATGTTCTATGGGCCTACAGAATGACATGTAGGACTGTGAGGAGTAAGACCCCTTACAGTCTTTTTTATGGATCTGAAGCTGTGTTGCCTCTTGAGTTGCAAGTACCATAACTCTGGATGATCCTATCTGATGTCATGAGCGAAGACTAGAACAATGAGTCAAGAATTATTGACCTCGACTCAATAAAGGAGGAGCATGCACAAACACTGAGTCTCATAGAGCACTACTAGAGAAAGCAATAGCAAAAACATTATGCAAACCCACATCAACGGCCAATACAGAAGGGAGACCTCATCCTCAAAGTCATCCGTGAACATCTAAGAAAATTCTCAATGAACTGTGAAGGCCCATACATGGTCACCAAAGCTTTGGGAATAGAGCCTTCAAGCTGGCAAATATGGATGACAACGAGTGCACAAACCTGGTGAATCATTCACACCTCAAGCCATACTACACCTCACACCTCAACCCATTTTGTGAAGTATTTAGTTGTTGTGATAATGAAGCTATGTCCTACAGAGGATGATGGCATTATTGGTCCAATCAAGTTCAATCCCCATTTTTGGAATGGCCATGTGATTTTTTTGTGTAATTCATTAGGTGGCACATGTATTAAATTACCATGCCTTTGGAAAATGTCACATGTTCTGACCTTGGAGATGCAATCGTATTCCATGTGTGGCCAGTAATAGCCTAAGTGCCTAATCTTTGTTGCCATTGCTTTGGGTGCTATGTGCCCTTCACAAAGTCCTTCGTGAACTTGTTCTATGATTGTTTGATCATTAGTGCCACTAACACACATCAATAGAATGCCTTCATAATATTTGTGACACAAGGTATCTTCTATCAATGCATATTGCCAGAAACATTTCTGCACGGTGTCCTTTTGAGCATTTGTCAAGTGTTGTGGAGGTTCACCTCTTAGAAGGTACTCTTTTATGTCATCGTACCATTCTATCATGTGTGTTGTACTAACATATGCAATATGCATTTTTTCAAGAGTGTTAGTTATAGGTTTGGCACAATTTATGATAGATCTAGGCAATGCATGGAACATTTCGTGTGTCATGTTTAGGGCTAGTGTAGCAAGTGCATCGACAACTGTGTTTTTGGTTCTAGGGACATGTTGTATATCAGTTTCTACCAGTTGCATCAGCAAATGTTTGGTCAAATCATAATAGGGTTGTACATGGAGAGCCTTACATGTGTAAACCTCAATAACTTGATTAATGACTAATTGTGAATCCCCTCAAACTACAAGACGTGAGATTCCTGAAGTCAACATTGCTTGAATTCCCCAAATAAGACCTTCATATTCTACCACATTATTGGTACAAGGAAAGGTTAATCGGTAGGCGAAGGGTTGGATCTCTCCAGAGGTGTATGTTAAAATGGCTATAGCACTTCCTCCCCAAGAGGTTGAAGCTCCATCGAAATAGAGGATTACCTCATGGTTGTTAGGTACGGTGTCTATACTATTGACATTCTCATATGGGAATTCGGGGTTGACTATTTCTTGATCATGCATTGGATAGATGGCTAATTGTGTGACTATTGCTAGACCTTTTGTGGAAGATTGAGTGACATAGTGTAAGTCAAATTCTACGATCATCACTTTCCACCTAGTTATCCTATTTGACTCATAGATGTTATTAGTGATGGCACGAAGTATATTATCCTTGCAAATGATTTAAACCTAATTAAGGAAGAGATAATGCCACCATTTCTTCAAGGATAAGATGAAGGCAAGGCATGATTTCTCTACATTGTTGTATCATTGTTCATAGGCGATTAATGCATGGCTTAGGTAATATACAGGGATTTTGACTCCATCCTCAAGTTTTTGACAAAGCATCGATGTAATGGAGGAATTGGAAGTTGCAAGGTAGATGTAGAAAGGTTTATTATTTTGTGGAGGATAAATAGCTGGTAGTTGAGCCAACTCTTATTTTATGTTCTTGAATGATTCTTGACATTGTTGAATCTATTGGAAATGCACGTTATTTCATAGAAGGTGTTGCATGGGACTCAACTTATCCGTCATGTACCACCTGAAATCATCGGTCTCCGGCTGGAGGGAAACAAAGACCGTGGGATCGCAGGGTGCACACAGAAGACCCTACCTTTGCCTGAGGACGAGCTGGAATGCACGAAGGTAGAGTACCTTGGGTGCTCTGCACGCGGATCAGACAAGGATTTCCCCGAACTTATGCCAAAGTGCTATACGCTGGGTTATGGTAAATGGCGTAACGGGCGTAAATGAGAGCGTAAACAGTGTAACAGATGCGAACAGGGCGTAAATGTAAACGAGCATAAATAGAACACATGTAAGAAATCAATGTAAACTGTAAAAAATGATATTATAGAATGAGAGTACAATGCACCAGTCTAACATAGTTGTGATGGAACACAAGGCAGACGAAAAGCCCCAGTGGATGCAGGGATGACTCAGCTGGTTCATGTTGTAGGCGGAGCGTAGAGACTGTGTGCCCAGCGTACAGGACTGTCTAGCGTAAAAGGCTTTTTTAGCTCTGGTCCGTAGTGTAAATATTCTTTGGTATGCTTTGGGATTTTTTGCCAACCGTCCTTGTACAAGTGGAAAAGTGGGGTTTTTATACTAGTTGTTATGCTAGACTCAGGTTGGGCAACACGTGGACGTTGATCGGGTGTAAAAGGGCGTAAAATTTACAAGTGTACAACATATTACATCTTGCTGAGCGTATATGCTGAGCGTATACACTGTACAGGTGGGTGTAGACTCTAGGCGTACATGCTGGGCGTATACGCTAGATGTGTTGGGTGTAGATGCTATGGACGTTGGGCGTATATGCTGAGTGTATACGCCGACAATGGCTGGGTGTATACGCTGGGCATATACGCTGATGGTCACTGACTTGCTTCAATTCTTGCTCTTCGATGCTGTCTTTAGTCTATCTTTGGAGGCTTCATGTCAGGTGTAAACATTTGCTGTACCCGCCGAGCGTACATGTGAAGTGTACGTCGGGCGTGTAAGTTGGATGTCTACGCTGGGCGTATACGCTGGGCGTATACGCTGTTGATGTTGGGCATATACGCTAGGTGTATACGTTGGTACTGCATACTTAGCGAAAATTAAGCCTTTTGATCCCCAAAGTTGCAATGTGCGACACCAAATGTAGCCGTGGTTGTTCATGGGTCCCAAGGACCTACTTCTTGTCAGACAAGTACCAAGCTCAAAATTTTTGTGGTGTTTCATTGGCCCCTCTTTGTTGACGCTTAGAGGAATCGACCCTAGAAGCATCAACAAAGAAGTGGAAAACACCACAAGCAGCTTTATGAAGACTTTGTCCATTGCCACTTTACTAGACGTTATCGCACCGTGTTCAGTAGTACATGGGATTGGGAAAGTGAAGTTTGTGGCTGGTAGGAAAATGGAGATTGTGGGGATCGATCGCTACCCAAGGGATTACGCTTGGGAAATGGGATGCTCAGGTGTGTGGCATGTTGGTCCTTGTCAATAGCCATTGTTTAGCAGACTCAGAGTTCAGACATGCGATGCACGTTCTTTGGCAGAATAAGGCTCCTGGTTAGTGTTCAAGAGAACTTGTTGGCAAGACCAAAGCCACGGGGAGATGTGTTACATGCTTTGGAGGAACAGGGCCCGTGTTTAATGTTTTAGAGGGATCCTGTTGGCGGAGAGCCAAAGCCATGCAACTGGATGCTACTTGACCATTTTGGACATGAGTACTTGGTTTTGAGACCACTGCCTTCCCGCCTGGGGCTTATATGGGAAGTACCACATTTTTTTTAAAATCGTAAACTTTGCATTAATTTTATACTCATGTGCAAGTACTATGTCATGTGTCGCGACTGCTTCAAGGTGTCACAGTATGCAACAGCATGTTCAAAGTTTTGGGTGTACCGGGTGTATCAGAGGTGTGACTTAATATAATGTGTTGGTGAATGGATAAGGAATGAGTTGGTGAATGGGGATGTACTAGTGAACGGTTTGATTTAGTCTTGCCATGCGTGCTGTGAACATTGTCTCATCTTGCTACTTGCGATGAGATGCATTCTTGTGCGAAAACCTCTGGGTGTTATCCTGCAAACACAACTCCAAGGAGACAAGAAAACCATGAGTGAATGATTGAGCTTAGACTTACATGGCGTCAGACTGTATGTCAATGGTAGCAGCGTTGGTAGGATCTTCTGATGGCGGGTGATGCAGTGATGAAGCTCAAATGTGGTGGCAGATTGATGAACCAGAGATGGACTTGCCAGTTTATAGTCTTGGTGGACTATCATGGGTTTGTTTTATGTCGTAACCCGTTGGACATTGCCTGTTTAGCGTCATGGCAGACGTTACATTGCCAATTTTTAGTCTTAGCGGACTATGAGGAGGCAAACTAGTTTATAGTCTTAGAGGACTCCGATGGTTGTGACGGTGGCAGTTTACTATCGTGCCGGAGGGATGCTAGTTTATCGTCATTGCGGGCACTATGGGGTATTAGTTTATTGTCATGATGCCAGGATAGTTGTGGTGTCAGTTTTAAGTCATAACCCAGGACTGTTCTGTGGTATCAGTTTATTGTCATGATTCCAGGATGAGCTGTGGTATCAGTTTATAGTCGTGATCCCAGGACTCTTCACATACCTGAGCTTATACTCAAATGTAGAACGGTTTCAGGAATAAGTGATTGGTTGGATTGGCGAGTTCATTTCCTTCCATATCGGTTAGCTTGAATGCTCCGTTGTCAAATGCTTTAATGACCAAGTAAGGCCCTTCCCAGCTGGCTGAGAATTTGTCCTCGTGTTCCCGAACAGATTTAAGCACAAGGTCACCTTCTTTGATAGGGCACTTGTTGATGTCAGGCCGATGTCATTGCCATTGTTTTTTTTCATACCATTCGATTTGATCAAGGGCGCGCACACGTTCTTCCTCCACCGAGTCAAGATCAATGATGCGTAGATCATTGTTTTACCCATCGTTGAGGAGCCCAGAAAGTATGATCCTTAAAGACAATACCTGTAATTCCAAAGGTAAAACAGCTTCTGAACTATAAACTAGACTGTATGGTGTCTTACCTGTCGAAGTTCGGTGCGTAGTACGGTATGCCCACAATGCGTATGTCAATTGCCCATGCCACTTTATTTTGCTCTGGGTAAGCATTTTCTTAAGTATTGTAATGATCATTTTGTTTGTTGCTTCCGCTTATCCATTGCTTTGAGGATAGTAAGGGGATGAAAATGAGTGTTTGATCCCAAAATTTTCACAAAAGGTTTTGGTTTCGGCATTGCTAAATTGTGGCCCATTGTCAGTGATGATTGTCATGGGAATGCCAAAGTGGGTTACAATGTTTTCGAGAATGAAATTGCATACCTGTTTGGATGTAGTTTTTTGAAGGGTAGCAGCTTCTACCCACTTCGTGAAGTATTCTGTGGTGGTTATAATGAAACTATGGCCCGCAGAAGACAAGGGGGTTATCTGGTCAATGAGGTCCAACCCCCACTTTTGAAAGGGCCATGTGATTTGCGTTGTATGCAACTCATTCAGTGGGACGTGTATCAGATTGCTGTATTTTTGACAAGTACTACATGTTTTGACTTTGATGAGACAGTCGTATTCCATGTGTGGCCAATAATAGCCCAAGCATCTGATCTTTGTTGCCATGGCTTTTGGTGCTATGTGTCCTCCGCATAGTCCCTCATGTACCTGTTCAACAATAGTTTGCGCATCGGCACTACTAACGCATGTTAACAATATGCCTTCATAGGATCGACGACACAGTGTGTCCCCTACTAGGGTATACTGCTTAGAACGTTTCCGCACTGCGTCTTTCTGTGCATTTGTTAGATGTCGTGGTGTTTTGCCACATAGAAGGTATTCTTTTATGTCATCGTACCATTCTATCGCATGTGTTGAACTAACAGATGCAATCGGCAACATGTCAAGGGTGTTGGTGATTGGTTCAGCACAACTTGTTATGGAGATTGGCAACATGTGGAACATGTTTGGTGATATGTTTAACGCTAATGTGGCTAACGCATCTGCGATGGTGTTATCATTTCTAGAGACGTGCTGCACATCGATGTTTTTGAATCACCTCATTAGGTGTTTTGCCAAGTCGCAGTATGGTTGTAAATGTTGGGCTTTGCATGTATAGACATCTGTGACTTGGTTTATGACCAGTTGCAAGTCTCCTCTGACTACAAGCTATGTGATGTTTAAAGTCAAAGCTGCTGAAAGACCTCTAAGGAGACCTTCATACTCTGCTATGTTGTTGGTGCAGTGAAAGTTGAAATGATAGGCAAAGGGTCGGATCTCCCCGGAAGGATAGCTGATGACAGCGACTGCACTTCCTCCTCAAGAGGTAGATGCTCCATCAAAGTTTAAAATAGCATCGTAGTCGTCGGGCACTATGTCTATGGCGCTTATATTCTCATCTGGGAACTCTGGGTCTATAATCGCTTGGTCACGTGTTGGTGATGTTGCCATTTGATTTACTATAGCTTAACCCTTAACTAATGATTGTTCTACGTAGTACAGGTCAAACTCGGCTATCATGGCTTTCCACCAGGCTATTCGACTTGTTTCGTAAATATTCCCTATTATGGCTCTTAGTACATTGTCCTTGCAAATTATGTAAACCTGGTTACGGAAGAGGTAATGTTGCCATTTTCTTAAAGAAAAGACCAAAGCTAAACATGACTTCTCCACATCGTTGTACCTTTTCTCATGGGAAACTAATGTGTGGCTCAAGTAATATACAGGGACTTCGGTTCCATCATCGTGTTTCTGCCAAAGCATAGACGCGATGGACGAATCAGAAGTAGCAAGGTAGATGTAGAATGGTTTATCGTTTTGAGGTGGATAAACCGTGGGTAACTGGGCAAGTGCCGTTTTAATGTCATCAAATGCTTGTTGACACTGCGGAGTCCATTCAAAATGTACGTTCTTGCGTAACAGGTGGTTCATGGGTTTTAGTTTATCTGTCAGTTTTTCTATGAAGCACCTAATAAATTGTAATCTGCCTTGTAGACCTCGAAGTTCAGTAAGGTTGCCTGGTGGTTTCAGGTTTGTTATGGCCTTAACCTTATCGGGGTCTACTCGTATCCCTGCTTTTGGATGCTATAAATCCAAGCATTTTGCTTGTTTTGACGCCGAAGACACATTTTTTTGGGTTGAGTCTCAATTTGTACTTCAAACAACGCTTTAAGACTAAGTTGAGATCTTGTACATGTTGTTCTTCTGTTTTTGACTTAACCACAATGTCATCCATGTAGTCATTGAGTGAGTGTAATATGTAATTGCTAAAGAGAAATGTCATCGCTCTTTGATACATGGCCCTAGCGTTCTTGAGACCAAAGGGCATCATTGTGTAACAAAAGTTTCCCCATGGTGTCATAAAGGTTGTCCGAAGCTGATGCTCCGGGTTGATTCATATTTGATTGTATCCCGAGAAGCCATCCATAAAGGATAATAGTGCATGCCCAACAGTGGAGTCAACAAGTTGATCAATGCTAGGTAAAGGAAAGTCATCCTTTATGGTCGCTACATTCAAATCCCGGAATTCAATGCACAACCGAATGCTTCCGTTCTTCTTTGGAACAATTACCATGTTGGACACCCATTGGGCATAATCGATGGCTCGAATGAAGCTAGCTTGATAAAGCTTGGTTATTTCATTGCGAACCGCCAATGCCACCTTGGGTTTAACCTTTCGTGCCTTTTGTTTTACCACTCTCAACTTTGGGTCAAGGATAATATTATGTTGGACAATTCGGAGGTCTAACTCAGGCATGTCTGTGTAGGACCAAGTGAATGCTTTCATGTTTTCCCTAAGCATGTTCTCAATGTTTTTGGCTAATGGTGGTTGTAATAAGCTGCTCAATTTTAAAATTTTAGTTTCCCCATCAAGCATGACAATGGGAGTTTCGGCCAATGGGTCCTCAGTGATGTTCTCAGCCTCTATGTCAAGGAATTTTGTCATGCCTTTGTAATCATCTGTTATTTGCTGTGTTGAGGCTATGACTGTGTCATCCCTTTGTGAACTTAAGCTGATGAGGTTTATGTTTATGTCTCTTGTAATTTTTCCGTATGGTCCGTCAATGATTAACAGCGCGGTTAAATGCTGGTAGTCCATTGAGCTTGCTCCTGCCAATAAACAGAGAGCTAAATAAGCAAAGGGGTATTGTTCTATGTCTTTTGGTGATTTTAAACTATGTGTAAATGTAAAACGATGGATTACCATCACACCAGGACGCATGGCAGTTTAAGGCCTTACCAGGCCATAAGTGGCAGTTTAACGCCTTACCAAGCATACAGTGGCAGTTTAACACCTTACCGAGCGTTAACATCCAGAATGGGGTCCACGGGGGGGAACCAGGATGTAGTAATTTCTATTTTTTATATTTTTTATTATTTTTCCAAGGAAAATTTTAGCGAAAAATGAGCAAAAAAGGCACAAAATGGCAAAAAGGGAACAATGGCGGCGTAAGTAGCGGCGGCGGCATCATTGGAGCGCTATAAAAAGGGGGGGTTTCATTTATTTCTTACTTTGAATCGTGAGCATAGTGGCAGAGCATGAACTATTAAAGCATAAGCGCAAACTGTTAAAGCATAAGCGTAGACGATCGTGCCTGGCGTAAGCATAAACTTGCTCGAAGAGTAACCCTTAGCATAGACGCCCGACACTAAACCCTAGCGTAGACACGGAGTGTAGAGTTTTTAGGTGCCAGCATAGATAGGTTTCTTCTTCAGCATAAACTTGTGCAATCAGCGTGAATGAGGCCGAGATGGGCAATGGAAAAGAAGTCGAAGGCCAGGGTAGGAAGGGTCCCGACTTGATCTTTGCGGAGGAGGCTGAAGCCATGCTGCAGTGCCTACCCCGGCCAAGGATCCCGTCATGGCCTGTGACATCCCACAGGTAGGCTCTTATCCCTACCTCTGCTATTATTTCTTTCTTCTCTTTTTTAGCGTAGACAGCCTCGACGTATACGCCAAGCGCAGAGGGTTTACAACGTAGAGGGTTTTCGGCGTATACGCCGAGCGTGACTTCATAGCATGAATTTGGTTTAGTGTAGACTGTCAAGGCGTAATCAGTTTTATCAGCGTAAGTAATTTTCCTGCAATTATGTTAGCATAAGCCACGGCGTCATGAGTTCTCTATGCATGAAGTTTTGTCAGCGTGATTTGTTGGTTCTATCGGCGTAAATCTTGTTTACTGTGACGGCGTATACACTGAGGGTTTGTTCAGCGTATACGCTGTGTGTGTGCAGTTGTCTTTACATCGTAGACTTGTTTTTCATGTTTTTGGCATAGACTGTTTACGCTGGAAGCAAACTTGGGCATATACATTGAGGGTTTCTTCAGCGTATATGCTGAGCGTAAAAAAGTTCATTGTCAGCGTATACGCTGAGTTAAGCAACGTATTACACTAAGTGTAAACAGTTTCGCCAGCGTATACGCTAGGCTAAGCAACATATTACGCTAAGTGTAAATAGTTTCACCAGTGTATATGCTGGTCTACGGGGCGTATACACTGAGTGCAAACAGTTAGCAAATTTTTAGATTTTAAGTGTCGGTTCATGATGTAAACTCTCGCTTTTTGCTCTATTTTGAAGCATGGCTAATTTATCGTGGTGTCTTGATTGTTTGTAGGGACAGTAAGCACTTCCTCCTTATTATTGAGCTTGTCAGGGTGTTAACATGGGTTGGCCCAATTGAAGCTGAGGAGCTTCCCCCGGATCTAACCATGGATAACAACAGGGTTTGGTTCAGGGAAGGCGCATGTGAATTTCTGGACTTCCTGTTGGATAATTTCAAGGTGGCCATCTGGTCAAACTTTAGCGAGGTGATTACAAGGAGCGTGCTTGAGGAAATGCTACCGGGAGCTGCAGAGGGTGTCATGGTCTTCATAGAAGACATTGATGAGGGGTCTCTGGTTAATGAGGATGGTTCTACCCATGGGCCCCGGTCTACATGCCCATTAACGCGCGTGTGGGCACTATTGCCACGAGGGTTAGACTATCAAAACAATACTCTGTTTATAGCTTCCCATGCACACACAATATTCTAGAATCCTCCCGGCACAGTGTACCAAGTGGACAGGTAGGCCTATTTATGTTTATTGTTTCCTTTCACCGCTTGGTGTTTTTTTTCATGTTTTTACATTTATTTGTTTATAGACTAAAGACCAACCCGGACGGGACATTGATTGAGGATGAAGGACTAGCTCTTGCTTGCACTGCCCTGGAGGCATTCATGATGGGCCCCACCCTTCATGGAATCATTCTGGGTCAAATGAAGGGGGTGATCATCCATTTTCACAAGCAATTCTCTATAGCGTTCGCGATGCACAAAGCTCATGGGTGGCTTCATGAAGACTGGTCTGACAAAGGGCCAGTCTTCCCTCGTGACTTTGGCAGCACCTCTAAATCCACCACTAATGGTAAATGATAACATTTCTAGATATGTTAACGGCTTTGTCCAACTGTTTGGAGTTACACTGATATGACCATTCTAAATTTTTTTTATAATTGATGCACCTTCTAGTGAGGATCCAGTGACAACTGGACGAACCAAGAATACCTTGTCGATGAAGTTTGGGGAGGTGACTAAGGCTTAAAAGTGGTTGCGTAGACAAGCTCCACTATCCATCGTTTGTTGCCTAGATAATGTCAGCCTCATGGAGCTCTTTATGACCCCGAGTCCTGACGTATCCATAGGGGAGATGATTGGGATCGTGGACTCTTTTAATGAGTCTGTCTCATTACAGCACCCGGATTAAGGGTGTGAAGGTAGTTTTTCATCTGTCACCTGAGTTATTTTCAAAATTATTTGGCATACCAGCAGATGGCTTAAATGTAGTATTAGACAGAGCTCATAAAGAGCTCCAGATGGTTCGTGAGTTGGAATATTGGCTAGGCATGGCCAAGGGTGCCAAGGGATTCCCAATGCAGGGGAAAGAAAAACTTGTGGAAGTGAACGAATTGTATCCCCTATTCAGGGCACGGGTATTCCCTAAAACCCTTTCCTAGGTAAGTGTCTTGGGGTTGAGGCTTTTCGTGTTATGCGAACTGTCTTGGAAACAGGCATGCGATATAACTGGGCACGATTTTTTTTGTCAGGCATGCACAAGGAGATAGTGCGGCTGCGTTCGAATGTCGAGGCACAATCCCACTTCACCTTCACGTTCTTTGCTGGTTATCTTCGTCGTTTTGCCGAGTTCCTAGTAGTCCATGCAGACAACAAGTTTTTTCTGCGGGATCGGGGTTAGCTATCCCACCCGTGGATCAATCACTTGTTTGAGACAGCAAAATCCCAAGATGCACCTGAAGGCATTGATGAATCCGTTTCTATTACTACAGGGGGATCATCTGACGCTTCAATGCACACACGTGATAGTTTGGAATTGGAGCCAGACGACGTATCCTACACTGTTAGAAGGGCAGAACGGGTCATCAAGGAGACCGTTGGCCAAGCCAAGTCAAAGCTAAAAAGGCCTGAATGCACGACTGAGGAAGTCTCCGATGTGAATCTACCACGCGTGATGCGCATACGCTTCAAGATACCTGGTAAGCGGACCTCGCCCGCTTATTACTTTATCATTTTTGTTTCGTTTATAACCTTTACCTTAATTGTTTATGTGTCATTGATATTTTTGGCTTAATTTTTTAAAAAAGTGAGGAAGCAGGCTTTAGAGACTATCACCGAGGAGGAGGAGACCAACACGGAGAAGCATAATGAGGGGGAACATACAGAGAAGAGCCAAGGCAGAGGAATGGAGTTAAAGGAAAATACCTCCAAAACCGCACCGTTGGATGATTAGGACGCTATCAACCAAATGTTCAGCAGCTTTCTTAAGGGAAATCTGGACTTGGGTGACCCCCCCAGAGGGCGACAAGGATCATGGTACATTATTTCTTTTTGAATTTCCTAACCAATTGTCATTCCTATGGTATTTTATTTTCGTGCTTTTATCCTGTTCAGATGAAGGCAGCAAGACCAGGATGGTGCGGTTAGATGTACCGATGAAGACGGTTCCGCCGGAGAGAACCACTGAGGTTAGTTCTCGCACCCGTGAGCCATTTACTTAGTCAGAAATGCTAAGTAAGATAGATTTTGTAGTTGGAATCATGGAGGAAGTTGTTGAATGGATCTAGGAAGCCCACCCTGACATAGGTATAAATCATTTAGAGGTTCGGAATTTCACATCTTGTTTATATTGTCCTAACATTCATATTTTCCACGTGGGTAGGCGCTCAATTGAGATGGGATCCCTCTGAAAGCATTAGCATAGAAATTTTAACTACACTTTCCCCAAAAGTGGAACAGGTGCTAAGGCCTATTTACGATGGAGTTGCAGAAGGCTTTGTGCACAATGCTAAGTCGTTATGGACCTGTAGGCATTCCATTGAGCAGTTGTGGCTACAGATTCAGGCAAAAGAAAGGGAAGTCTCTGAATTGTCAGTGGAATGTGATGATCTGAAGGCTTGGTATGAGTTTACCACTTCCAAACTAAGCGGAGATCGCTCCTGGTGAACATCCGAGGTTACATACACTGGATATTGGAATCTACTGAATCGTCATGCAACGCTGACTCGGAGAATGGTAGAGCGCAAAGCCCAAATTGATCTCCTGAACCTTAAATGTCAAGATTGGAAAGCCTTCGCTTCTAAGGTTCATAAGTGGGGTTAGGATGAGAAAAATCACAAACATTACTACAAGAAGTTGTTAAAAGAGGTGTCTATTGAGAAGCGCCAAATAGAGATGTTTGTGGAGGGTTTGGGTTTGCATTCTTCCTTCGATACTTTTGCTCAAAATATAACTGTGGAAATGGATTCGCCTACAAGGGTGATCACAACTGCTTCTAGGGAAGTGTCGGTGGGCGAGTTCCCTCTGAAACATCTGACCTGGTCGGTTGTCGACAAAGGAAATACTTTGGCAGACGTCGACTTAGGCCTTGATGGGATAGATTGGGCCAGTGTTTCAGAAGTAGAAATCCTTCGTCGGCTGGAATTCGGCTTAGGGGGATCTCCTATGGTAAGCGTTTTGTCCTTATGAAGTTAATTTATTGAATAATGTTTGAAACTTTGACATTCTCTTATTCTTATGTTGGTTGTTTCTTTTTGGTATTTTCAGGATGAAGGTGGCGATGATGCCCAAGAAGTGGGCCCCAATGGAGCAGGGGCCCCTGATGCTGGTGAATTTAAAGGGGACGACCCTCCCGCCCGAGATGTTTAGCGTTTTAATTTTTTTAAGTTTTTGTTGTTTTTTTTTTACTCAGACTAATACGAAAGTTGTAACTTGAAAATTTTTAGATGGACGGAAATAGTTGACACTTGTAATTATACAACATTGCATGTAAGAAAATTTTTGTTGATTTTGAATTTAATTGTAAATGTGACAAGGCAATGTAAAATGTTTTGGGCTTGTTTTTTCTTTGTTTTAAATGTAATGCAGAGATGTAATCGTAAATGCTAAACAAAAAGGAAAACGAAGTATGTGCTCATGAACTAGTTTAAGGCCATTTCGGGCCCCAGTCGTAAACGTGAGATGTTTCGAATGACACGGGTAGATTTTTCTGTTGGTCGATCATTGCTGATCGTGGCTAGTTTTACGTCTTTGTGGACACGATAATTTAGTGTAATCTCGGACAGGGTGTGTAGTTTACTAATAATAATAATTTTTTTTTGTTTTTCGATTTACCATAGTTTAGTATCATTTCAGACGAGTTGTAGTTTAACGTCATTTCGGACATGTTATAGTTTAATGTCATTTCAGACTGGGTGTGTTGATATTATTGTAATAGTTTTTTAATTTTCTTTCTTTTAATGTTAGGTGATGTGTTAATGGGTATGATTCTGTATTCAGCGTCCCCTTCACTAATCACATTGAATGGTAATTCAGCCCAAGGGATGGCTGATGGAATGACTTCCGTGTTAGTGTTTTCAGATGTTGTGGTAGTTGGCGTGATTTTTGTGCAAGTTTCCACTTGGGCAATTGTATGTACAGTGTTAGATGTAGGCAAATCTATTTTAGGTGGGTCCTGTTCCATGTTTAAAGGCTCATTGTTTACCAGTTGTTGCACATTTTTATCGTTTCGTTTAGGCTCTTCATGCTCGACTTCTGAGCCTTGATTCATGTCTACGTGTGATGAAATGATGGGCATAGGAGCCTCCCCATGTATGATGATTTCACCGCCTTCATACGGTAGTTGGATCTCTTGGTTTATAGGGGAGGAGATGGCTTTTAGTTGGGCCAACCAGGGTCTCCCTAATATTAAGTTAAATCCTGGCATTTCGTCGACCACCAGGAAATCGACAGATGTGGGAAATTGATCTCCTACTATGAAGTCTAAGGTCATTGTGCCTTTGACTATTATGCGTGACCTGCTGAATGATTTTAAACATGTGGTTGCTGTTGGTTTGATTAATTTAGTAAGCCCTAGTTGTTCAATGATGGGATACGGTACTACGTTTGTGGCAGCTCCATCATCTACATGGACCCTATGTATCCTGAATTGGTTTACGCGCATCGTTATGAACATGGGGGCTATTGTTATTTCCTGTGTTTTCTTGTCCACCTTAATGTTGTCGTCATGGAAGCTCAAGGGTTTAGGAGTGATCCTGTGAGACGAGTACATTACTGCATGAATGGTGGGTTCGTTCGGGGGTAAGTCCTCGCTTACTGGGATCGACGTTAACATGCGTACTAGAGCTTCTCGATGTGTTTGGGATGTTAGCACCAAGTCATACAAGCTCAACGAAGTGTTCTTTTGCTTCAATGCTTGGGTGACTTGTCTCAAGGCTGTTGCTAAATCTCTGCTGTTTGGGGCGTTCTTATCAATGATAACTGGGTCCATTGGGCCCAACAATTTTATTTCATGTTTTGTTGATTTGTCATTTTTGTTCAAAGTTGTCTTTTTAAGTGGTTCATGTTTGTCAGATGATTCGCCTTCATTACCTGCATCCGGTTGGTTGTTAGGTGATGACATAGGTACAGAGTTAAGTGGAATGAGCTTAGGTGGCCCCAGAGCTAACCGTTGGTGTTCCTTCTCCACACGTTCATGTGTAAGCCTATCTGCTAGGTGTTCTCATGTGCGGCATGGAGGTGGGGCTAGTCTTGGAGCCTTGGGCTACCCTGGGATTCACACCACATACGGAGGTAGGCAAGGTTGTGGTTGGACAGTCGGATGTGATTGAGTGGAAGGCTAGCCAGGTACCCTAATAATGTAGGGGCTAGGTTTGCCTTGCGTTTGCGAGGTGGAGGCTTGGTAATCATTAGGATTTTTAGGTATCCTAATGACATATGGGGTTGGTTTTGGTAGAGGTTGGACCTCCACCGTTGCAACTACTGGTGGTACTCGGACTGTGAAAGGAGCAGACCGAGTAGAAGGGGTTGATGCATTTGAGGGAATGACGGGAGGGGCACGCACCATGTATGGTTTTTCATGTATCATGGTGTTAGGCATGGGTACGACCGAGGGTATTCGAACGACGTATGGCTGCTGGGGAGCACGTGGTGGTTAAGGCGTGGGCATGGATACAACAGGGGGAATCTAAACTACGAACGGCCTATTAGGTGTTTCCTATTTATATTGGGTATAGAAAGTGTTAATGTTGGGTGCATTAGAATCATCAACAAGGTAGATTGTATTAATGACGTATGGCACCTCTTTGGTGTTTAGGGGGTCTTTGTACACCCCCATAGCTTGATTTTGTGGTTGAACCGGGTTGGCCTCATCAAAAGTGATTTGGCCTTCATCGATCATCTGCTGAATATCCTATTTCAAGGTGAAATAGTAATCCGTACCGTGCCCGTTTCGTTGATGGTAGTCACAAAAGCGATCCATTCTGAAGCCTTTGGGTATAGGAGGCTCATCCGGCGTTGCTAAACTTGGGTTCTGAACGAGTTGATAGAACCAGTCATGTCTCTGGATGGCCACAGGGGATAACTATTTATGCTTCATCAACCCAGCCTTTAGGAGTTGATCGAAGAGTTGGGAGGGCTTCATTGGCAAAGGCATATATTGAGAGGGTTCTTTCCTCTCGAAGTTTCGCGTACGGTTCGGTGTTGGGTTTTGCGATGATGATGATTCTGGCGCGGCTATGGGAATAGGTTTATTGTAGTTAGTAGGGGCTACGGGTGGTTTGTTTTGGTGTGTCATGTTTGCTTGTTGCACACCTGCTATTGCTACTATGGTTTTCTTAGCCTTCTCTTTATCTTTTTTAGTGTGTTGATTTCTGAAGGCTAAGTATGCAGGGTCGTCGCTGTTTTGGGCTGCTTCTTCTATATTTTTAATTTGTACAAAAGCCTGGTTAAGATTACGCGCGTTAAGGTAATACAGCTTGGATTTAAAGAAATCGTTAACAGCTCCCTTGAGAATTGTGAGCAAGTATGTTTGGGAGATCGGCTCGTGCAACTCGTTGAGGGCAGCGCTCCACCTCTGAATGAATTTCTATACAGGTTCAAGCAGTGCTTGCTTGACCTATATGAGGCTATCCAGTGTGGCCTCGGGTTTCAAGTTGTACTTGAACCTGGTCACAAACTGGTGTAATAAGTCTTCCAAGGAGAAGATGGAATTCCTTGGCAGAGCCCGTACCAATCGAGTGCTCTCCCCACGAGGGACATGGGGAACACTCAGAGAATGGCATGGGGCCATGCTTGGAGTAGTGCACATTCTAACCTAAATGTTATTAAGTGTGCGTTGGGATCTGTCTCCCCATTGTATTTGGTTAGTGTTGGTAAGGAGACGCCTTTGGGTAAGGTTAAGGGTGGGACAGAAGAGCTGATGGGGTCATCTTGATAGAAGTCCACTACCTTCAACTCCCCATCGGCGGATGTTTTGAGGCGTTTTACCTCGTTAGTTAATTCTTGCATTAATTTCTTGGCATCTGCCCTATCTTGGGCACTAGGTGACAAGGCAACTTGTGGTTGTGGTATACTGTACAGGTTAGACTGTTGGATGGTGGGTTGAAAGGCCGAAAGTTGCACGGTTAGTGGTTGTGTTTGCAGAAGGTGAACAACATGTGGTGCTAAGGATGACACATTATATGTAAGGGGTTGTTGCTGCTACAGTTGTGGTCATATTTGGGGAATGTTAACATGTGGAAATGTGTGAGATTTCACATTGTGGTAAGTGGGTTGGTGTGACGGCACACCCATCGCTAGCCATTTCCTGGCCACGTTGTGCGAAGGGATCCCTTGTTGGGTTATGACAGTCGAGGAGGCTGCGTGCGTTTGAATGTGAGGGATGTAGTGGGAAGATGTGGAGGTTGGTATTATGTGTGGCATCCCTATTACCCGAGGTGGGAATGTCACTCCTATGCTATTGTGAGGGGGCGATGCTTGTGAGGATGAGCCTGCTGCTGCAACGGGTATGATTGCGAGAGGGAAGGTGTTAGGTTGGGGGTCACTCGGGGGAGGAATATGCACTAGTGCTGATGTTTCTGGTGGTGGTGCTTGGGCACGGGTGAACCTGAGGTGCTGGAGGGGCATGATTTCCCTTGTATCAGGATGAAAAATGGGGTTAACATGTGCTTGCGGGCTCAGAGTGTGGTAGGAATCCTCTTGTTCGGATTGAGCAGCAAATTCGTCCTCTTCCTCCAGTTGGGGCTCTAGCACAGGTTGATCCAACGAGTGGCTCCTTTGTAGGAGGAGCTGTGTGATGAGCTCCGAATACTGCTCCAGAATAGGGATTATGTCACACAGTGAAGGGATGAACTCTCGTCCCCCTCTGTAAAAGAGTTCGAACTACCTCTTTACCTCCACTTCGGTTTGGTCTACAGCCAGGCCAGCTTCTATCTTAATGCATATGAAATTGTACTGATCTTGGGTTATAATGTTGGAAGCCGAGTCTCTCCCTTGCAACCTTAGGGACCGACGGGGCCCCGCGGTGGGTTGTACTCCCGGGTTTTGCGTGACAGGCTATTGGACAGCCATGGTGCCCATGACGTTGGTTACTTGAGCTGTTGCAGCGATGGTGTTCACGAGGTTCATGATGAATTGTTAAGGGTATGACATGGGGTAGAGGGATGAAATTAGTGTACTTGGTACAGCATAAACTAGGTGACAAAGTGCAGCGTATACGCTTCACGTTCAGCATATAGTGTCAGCGTAGACAATGTATACAGCGTAAGGAGTGCAGCATATACGCTAGGCAGCGTATACAACTTAGGGGTGTAGCGTAAAATAGAGTACAACGTAAAACAGAGTACAGCATAAGACAAGGCTCAATGTAAAATAGAGTACAGTGTAAAATAGAGTACAGCATAAAACAGAGTATGGCGTAAAACAAGGCTCATCGTAAAACAAGACAGCGTAGAGAATGGAGCGTATGGTTTTCTGATTAAGTTTTAACAGGGACAGCGTAAATACTGAACAGCGTAAACGCTGGACAGTTTGCAGGCTGAGTTTTCAAGCCAGGCTACGTAGATGCTAGGAGGGTTTTAGCAGGAAGCGGCATGTGGTTGGTGGTGTATATGCTCAACAGCATAAACACTGGAAAGTTTGGGAGTAAGGGTTCTAGGAGGCCCTCCTTCTAGCGCCAATTTCTATACCGCCTGAAATCGTCAGTCTCTGGCTGGAGGGAAATAAAGACCATGGGATCGCAAGGCGCACATAGAAGATCCTACCTTCACCTGAGGGCAAGTTGGAATGCATGAAGGTAGAGTACCTTGGGTGGACCGCACGTGGATCAGACAAGGATTTCCCCAAACGTATGCCAAAGTGCTATACGCTGGGTTATGTGTAAATGGCATAAAGGGCATAAATGAGAGTGTAAACAGTGTAACAGATGCGAACAGGGCGTAAATGTAAATGAGCGTATATAGAACACATGTAAGAAATCAATGTAAACTGTAAACAATGATATTACAGAATGAGAGTATAGTGCACCGGTCTAACGTAGTTGTGATGGAACACAAGGCAGACGAAAAGCCCCGGTGGATGCAGGGATGACTTGGCTGGTTCGTGCTATAGGCAGAGCGTAGAGACTGTGTGCCCAGCGTATAGGACTGTCCAGCGTAAAAGGGTTTTTTAGCTCTAGTGTGCAGCGTAAATGTTCTCTGGTATGCTCTGGGATTTTTTGCCAACCGTCCTTGTACAAGTGGAAAAGTGGGGTTTTTATACCGTTTGTTATGCTAGACTCGGGTTGGGTGACACGTGGACATTGACCAGGTGCAAAAGGGCATAAAATTTATAAGTGTACAACATATTACATCTTGCTGAGCGTATACGCTGTACAAGTGGGTGTAGACTCTAGGCGTACACCCTGGGCATATACGCTAGATGGTCGCCGACTTGCTTCAATTCTTGCTCTTCGGTGTTGTCTTCATTCTATCTTTGCAGGCTCCATGTTGGGCGTAAACATTTTCCGTACTCGTTGAGCATACATGTGAAGTGTACATCAGGCGTGTAAGTTGGATGTCTATGTTGGGCGTATACACTGTTGATGTCGGGCGTATACACTAGGCATATATGCTGTGGATGCTGGGCGTATATGCTGGTACTGCATACTTAGCGAAAATTAAGCCTTTTGAGCCCCAAATTTGCAATGTGGGACACCAAATGTAGCCATGGTTTTTCGTGGGTCCCAAGGATCTACTTCTTGTCGAACAAGTACCAAGCTCGAAATTTTTGTGGTGTTTCACGTCAGCCTTTCGATAAAGCATCTGATGAATTGTAGTCTACCTTGGTGGCCACGTAGTTTGGTCAGATTTCTTGGTGGTTGCATATTGGTTATTGCTTTAACCTTATTGGTGTCTACCTATATCCCTGTTTCAGAGACTAGGAAACCACACATTTTGTCCATTTTAACACCAAAGACACACTTCTTTGGGTTAAGCCTAAGGTCATATTTGAGACAACGCTTAAGCACTAAATCTAGATCTTTTGCATGTTGTTCAGTTTTTCTAGATTTGACCTCGATATCGTCAACATAATCATTGAGAAAATTGAGCATGTAATCACTAAATATGTATGTCATTGCTCTTTGATATGTAGCTCCTACATTTTTAAGGCCAAATGGCATCATTGTATAATAGAATGTGCCCTAAGGTGTCATAAAAGTTGTCCTAAGTTGATGTTCCAGATTGATTGTTATTTGATTATAGCCTAAAAATCCATCCATAAAGGATAATAGTGCATGCTTAGCAGTTGTGTCAATGAGTTGATCAACACTAGGTAATGGGAAATCATCCTTTATAGTGGCTACATTGAGATCACGGAAGTTAATGCATATGCGTATACTACCATTCTTCTTAGGAACTACAACAATGTTTGATACCCAATCAAGATAATCAACGGCCCAGATGAAGTTGGCTTGGTAGAGTTTTGTGATTTCAGCACGGATAGCCAATGCTACCTCAGGTCTAACCTTTCATGCTTTTTGTTTTACCAGTTTAATTTTTTCATCAAGGATAATGTTGTGTTGGACGATTCGGGGATCTAATCTTGGCATGTCTGTATATGACCATGCAAATGTTTTTATGTTATCTTTTAGAACTTGAGTGATGTCACCTACGAGTTTTGAGTCTAGTAAGGCACTTAATTTCAATATTCTAGCTTCGCCATTGACCATGGTAATGGGGATTTTAACTAGAGAATCTTTAGTGATATTGTCAGCTTCTAGATCTAGGGTTTTAGACATGTTTTTAGGCCAGTTTGATGTTTCTTGAGTGGAGGCTATTAAACTAGTATAGGTGGATGGATTTTGGGTTGATTGCTCTTTCTACCTCCCTGTATGGTCCATTGAGAGACAATGTTGAGAGCATATTCTTGATGGCCATGGTGCTCACTCCTTCCAATTTAAAATGTTAGCAAAGTAAGAGACACCCCTTTGGTAGGAGAATTACAAAGTGTAAACAAACATAGGGTAATCAAACTATGTACTGACAAAATTAGGATACACGATGATAGTTGTGGTAGTTTAAGGTCGTACCGGGCCAGTAATGTTTACATTGACTTGTCATTTGGACTATGTATATACATCATTTTTAAGTTTTAACTTTTTTGACTTTTAAATTTTTGAGTGGACAATTAGTTCAAGGAGATTTTAAAGTTTTATGAATTTTATGTTCATCGTTATGTATTTTCTATAAGTTTATATATGTTTATTTATTTTGTAGTTGATTTTCTACACTTTTCTCCTCTTCTTCATAAGAATTTTGTTTTTTGGGCCTCATCTCCAGAGGCCAGAATAATGAGGAATATCCGGCAAGCAGAAGGAAAAGATGACATAAATAATAACATGTAAACATTGTGAAGTAAAAATTAAAATTGAAAAAAAAGAGGAGATAAATTAAATTAAATTAAATTAAATTGATAATATTAGAGGTTAGAAAAGGGAGTTTTTGGAGTACAAGCATCATTTCTATTAGCGTGAGTTCCTGGAAATTTGAGCAACAATGTGAGCTACAGGCAGCGTGGACCAAGGCATTAGCATCAATATCAGTGTGAGCAAGGCCAAGCATGGAGGAGAAGAATAGAGGAAAGGCAAGCCAGGGCAAGGGAAAGAGGCAAGAAGATCTGGCATTCGTGGAGGAGAGTGAAGGGCTTCTCTAGCATCTCCCCCAAGCTAGGATTCTAACATGGAAGAAGGCCTTGCATAGGTAAGTTCGTTTCCTCCCTATTTTCCTCCAGTATTTTTACTAGAAGCACTTCCTAGGGTAAAGTTTTATGGTTGTGATTTTTGGATTTTTGGACTTACAGCTTTAGCATGAGTGCCATGAGTGTAAATTTGGGGCATGAGTATGAGGATATCTAGCCTAGCGTGACCTTTCAGGGCTTCTTTTGGCATGCATTTTGGGGTTTTCTCAGATTTTTGGGGTTTTAATTTTTGGGCTTAGGGCAGGGGCAGCATGAGCTGTGAATTTTGGTTTTTTGGCCTCAAGCAGGGCCACGTGAACTATGGATTTTTGGTTTTTTAGCCGAGGAATGGCTAGCGTTTTAGGGGAAAGCTCAATGTGATTTTCAGCCTCCCTAGAAACGTGAGTCTAGGGCTCCCTACAACTTGATTTTCAGGGGGNGGGGCCTTGGTGTGAGTGCAGGGAGGAAGGCTTGTTTTTTTTTCTTTTCATTTTTCATTTGACTTGCAGCATGGTCTGCATTGGCAGAAAGCCTGTTTATTTTACCTGTAGCGTGAGCTACATTACTAGGGAGTCTGGGAAGGTTTCCTATTTATTATTTTATCAAGCCCAGATGGCATCAATTCAACCTTTTTTTTGTGCAAACGTAATTGTTAAGGCTTTCCTTGGGTTTTCAGGCCTGGCAACACAAAAAAAATCCTAAGGCAATGTGAGCTAGCCCCGAGTGTCAACTTGAATGTGGGACGCTAGCATGAGTGTTGGGGATGAAGGCTCAGCATGAGCTATTGGTGGGAAGGCCCAGCCTGAGCTACTAGAGGGGAGGCCCAACATGAGCTACTGGTGGGGAGGCCTAGCATGAGTTGGGCTAGTGCAGTTTCCATCGTGACCTACCAAGGGTACCTAACGTGAGATGGAATGTGAAGACATGTGTTGTTTTCTAGGATGCCCATTATTTGCTAGTTTCATGTTTATACCATTTATTTTTTTTTCCTAAGATGGATGTTTAAACCTTGCTTGAGTAAATGTTTATGTTCAGTGAATTTATTGTGAAATGGATTTTAATGTACCCAGTGAGCGTTAGATACATTAAACAGATATTGGTGTTCTTGTCTCATGGGGTATAGTATTTGTTTATGTGATTTCTGATTTTATGTGATGTTGACCTTTTATTAGTACTTGGATTTTTTACTTATCCAATGTTTTGGTTGTATGTAGGGGACCTAAATCTTCTCTCCTCGTCATTGAGCTTGTTGGCGTACTTACTTGGTTTGGCCCCTTTGGGCCAGACACACCTCCCTATGACATGCGAATCAGGCCCCATGTGATATGGTTCCATCCCGGTGTTAGTTCATTTTTGTCATTTATCCTGCAAAACTTTAATATGGTTATATGGTCTTACCTAAGTGAACAGATGGCTCGTGATATAATTGAGACCGTGTTTCCTAAGTCTACACAAGACATGCTTTCCTTTATCACTGATATCAATGAGGGACTTTTTAGAGTTGAAGGAGGCTCTACTGAGGGTCCTAGATCTACTCGTCCCTTAACTCATATGTGGGAGCTACCTGCCTGTAGTCATTACAATAGCAACAACACACTTTTCTTAGCCCTTCATGTGCATACTTTATTTTAGAACCCACTTGGGACAGTATATAAAGTGGAAAGGTATGCTTTCTTGAGTCTTACATTATGTTTTTGATTCCCTTTTTGAATTTTATGTCATCAACTAAATGTAAATGTTGTTTTCCTATGCAGGCCCCATTTTAATGAGAATGGAATGTGTGATGATGATGATGCGCTTACTTTAGCATGAACAGTGCTAGAGACATTCATGGCTGGCCCTATTCTTCGTGCCATAGTACTGGACCACATAAAAGTGACTATTGTAGACTACCATAAGTAGTTCTTAAGAGCGTTTGAGTGCTTCCAACTGCTTGGTTGGTTACATAAGGATTGGTCTTCTAATGGGTCAATTTTTCCTCAAAGGATTGATCCTGCATCCACCTCACCTACACCAGTCACAGATGGTAAGTGATCACACCTTAGACTCCATTTTCCTTTTTTGTTGCATCATTATGTGTCATGTTTCTTTTCTAACTTTTCACTCTATGTTTTTCTTTTATGACAGCCAACCCCCTTCTCAAAGAAGTTACCATTGCAATAGGGTGCACTGAGGCCATGCTTTTTATGAAGTATGAGGAGGTAGAGCAATCAAAAAAATGGTTATAGAAGCAAGCTTCTGATTTGATTATTAGCCACCTCACCTGGGCAAGTTTGATGAACCTATTTATAGCCTTGACTTCTAGCATTACAACTATTGAGATGGTTACCATTGTTGACCCTTTCAGTGGTGATGCTTCTCGTTTTACCACACAAGTTCGAGGAGTAAAGGTATCATTCCACTCAACCATTGAGTTTCTTTTAGATCTTTTTGGTGTTCCCATGAATGGTGTCATGGTAGCCATAGATAGAGCAACCAAAGATGGATAGGTCATAAAGGAACTTGAGTAGTGATTAGGCATGCCTCAGGGTCCTAAGGGATTTACTATGCGAGAGGATACCCAATCGATGGAGGTAAACTTCCTGTATCCTCTCTTTTGGGCACGGGCATTTCCCAAATCTCTTTCTCAAGGAAGAAACCTTGGGATCGAGTTTGTGCTTGTGATACATGCAGTTTTAGAGACAAGCATGTAATAAAATTAGGCACAATTTATAGGATTTGGCCTTCATGGGAAGATCATCAAGTTACATTCAAGCATCCGTGCAAAATCCCAATTCACATTTGCCTTCTTTGTGGGGTACTTATGTAGGTTCACTAAATTCCTAGTAGTTCATGAGGATAACCACAACATTTTGAGAGATCTTTCACAACTATTATACCCTTGGATTTGCCATTTGTATAGCACCACTAGATCCCAAGACCCACCAGAAGACATTGAGGAGTTAGTATCAGTCACAACTAGGGGTGCAGCTAGCCGTTCCCATCATTCCCATGAGAGCTTGGGTTTGGAACTACCTAGGCTATGCACATCTATTAAAAGGGCTAAACATTTGATTGGTGAGACTATTAGGAAGTCCAAGACAAAGGTGAAGAGGAAAGAACGCCCAAGGCAACCTGCTCCAGATATGATGCAAACAAGAGTAAAGAAGATTCAATTTGTACTACCAGTGGAGGATAAGTAGTTTATTTTATTGTTATATATTTATTATTTTTTTTCCTTTTGGCTTATATGTTATTGGATGTACTTATGTACTATATCATACTAACTCTAAGATTCTCGTGTTATTTCAGAGGAAATTTTCGAGAGGGAGAGAGAGGTCATGGATCCGATACCTAAGGAGGAAGGAAAAGAAAAGGAAGAATCAACTGAGGAAGAAGAAATTCTTGCCCCACAAGAGGTGGATGTAACAAGAAATGTGGGGACGAAGCTTGCGGAGGCCTTGGATGGACTTAGGCATTCAAGTGATGAAAGAGATGTCCTCGATGGTTTCTTTGATGGATCTTTGCAGCTTGGTGATCTGCCCAGGCTAAATAGCAAAGGGCTTCTTGGTATGTTCCCTTTAGCTTAATCCATATTCTGTGTCTTTTAATTTTCATGTGTTGTTCTTGATTATCTTGATTATCAGAGGTAGATGCTGAAATTTCTGAGGCACATACACCCCAGGCCGAGGTGTCAGGATCATAGGCCCCAATTGAGGAGACCTCCCTTGCTCATCCTACATTAACTAACCCATTAAGGCCATGTCCTGAGATGCCTAGCAAAATGGATTTTGTTACAGTTATTATTAATGATGTGATTGCTCACCTACAAGAAGCTCATCCAGAACTAGGTATGTGTACACTACATATCTAGTTTTATTCATGTTTCTTTGCATTCATTGTTGATCATGACTGAATGATGTGTGCGGCATTTGCACCTACAAGTGCCAAGCTCCAGTGGGATCCTTCTAAAGCTACTCATATTAATGCCCTCCCTAAATTGCCAGGGAATATTGAGCAAGTCCCAAGAAATATTTACGATGCAGTTTTTGGTTGCGTCGTATAGAATGCCAAGTCAGTTTGGACTTTAAGGCATTTGACTGAGTATCTATGGGACAAGGTTTACTCATTAAAGGAGACACTAGTAAAAGAGAGAGAAGAGAAAAGGGATCTTTAATCCCATTATGACTTTGCCACTGCTAGGTTATCTAGTGATAGCACATGGTGCTCATCTGAAATCACCTACGCACTTTACTGGACAGTTTTGAATAGCAAAGTGGAAGTGACATGGGACTTAGTAAAATAAAGAGCACAGATAGATTTGCTAAACAAGAAATGTCAAGATTGGAAATCCTTTGCTACCAAAGTATGAAAATGGGGCCAATACCAAAAGGACCACAAGCATCAGTATAAGAAATGTTTAAAGGAGGAGTTAATTGAACATCACCGGATGGAGATGTTCATTGATGGGTTAGGTTTATGGTCTACTTATGATAGGTTTTCTGAGTGCACCAAGCTGGAGGGATCTCCTGAGAGAACAATTACCATCGCCTCTGGGGAGGCTGCGACAGGCATGTTCTCTCTTGAGTGCCCTGCTTGGACCCCAGTGGACAAGGGCAAAACACTCGCTAGCATCGATCTTGGCTTGGAGGAGGATTGGAAAAATGTGCCCAAGAAGGATATTCTATGGTGTTTGGAGACCAACTTAGGGCCTTCCTCACTTGTGAGTGTTTTATTGTGGCATTTATTTTTTGTATGGTTTTATTGTTTTCATTGTTAGTGTTACATTTTTTCTGATTTCTGTGTTTATGATACTACTCTTACCTGTTTTATTTTGTTTTCTGTTTTCTATTTGTAGGGACACGTTAATGATGGAGCTGGCCCTAGTGGAGCAAGAGTAGATGATGAAGAGGATCTTGGGGATTAGCCCCCTCCATGAGCTTTGCGTTAATCATACTTAGGTTGTTAAATGTTTNTTTGTTATTTTTCATGTTTTCATTATTTTTCTTATTTTATCAAGTATATCGTGAACATATGCATGTAGCTAAATGTAACATAAATTTCTAAAATGTAAAGTGAAACGTAAGGTAAATATTTGAAAAAGAAAGCAACGACCATGCACGAATCTAAATTGTAACTTGTAACTTGTAAACAAAAGTTCAATGTAAAATGATAGGAGTTTGTGAATTTGTAACTTGTTGACTCTAGTTTAAAGCCATTTCAAGCTAGGTACATTAGTTTAAAGTCATGATGGACTATTGCATCTATTGTTAAAGAAAGAAGGATTACCAGTTTTATGCCATAGTGGGTGAAAAGTAGTAACGGTTTCAGAAAGTTTTAAAAGGAACTAGCCATTTCTGACCATGGCTAGTTTAATGTTATTGTGGACATTTGTTGGCAATTTAACATCATACTGGACGATTGGTAGTTTAACATCATTTTAGAAATTTGGTAGTTTAACATCATTTCAGACATTTGGCAGTTTAACATCATATCGGATGATTGGTAGTTTAATGTCATTTTGAAAATTTGGTAGTTTAACATCATTTTGGACATTTGGTAGTTTAACGTCATTTTGAACATTCGGTAGTTTAACATCATTTCAAACATTTGGTAGTTTAATTCTGTTTTTTGAGTTGCTTCTTGATCCTTTGTAGTTTAACATGTGGGGTTGGCATGTGGGTAAGATCTTATACTCACCTTCGCCTTCATCGGTGATGTCAAAGGGTAATTCCAACCAAGAGACATTAGTACGAATGATGCCTATGTTTGTGTTGTCTAGTGTTTTCTTAGTTTCAATAGGGTTGGGAGTTAATGTTGGGTTTATGTTTTGAAGTATGCTCATGGTTCCTTATTTAGGCTCAACGAACTCAATTTCTGACTCTTGATCTACTCTAGGGTTTGAGGAAGTAGGTGGTACTATTGTATCCCCATATATGATGATCTCACCACCCTCGTAAGGTAGGTGGATCTCTTGATGGATTGGTGAGGATACAGCTTTAAGTTAGGCTAGCCAGGGATGTCCTAGGATCAAATTAAACCCTGGCATTTCATCAAGCACTATGAATTTAGCTCATGTGGGAAATTGGTCCTTGGATATGAAATCCAAGGTAACCATACCTTTCACTCCAATGCAAGAACCATTGAAGGATTTCAAGAAAGAATTTTTTGTGGGCTGTATTTGTTCAATAAGTCCTAGTTTTTCAATGATGGGAAAAGGTATTACATTTGTTGTTGCACCGTCATCGACATGTACCCTACGTATCTTGAAATGATTAACCTGTATCATTATGAACATAGGCATTATAGTAACTTCTCCTGTTTCCTCATCTAGCTTAATGTCCTTAGCATGAAACTCTAGGGATGTGGTCTTCGATTCCTGAGGTTGCGTGGAAAATACTACATAAATGGATGGTTCATCTATAGGAAGGTCCTCACTAATGGGGACCAAAGTCAACATATGCACGAGAGCTTCTCTATGTACTAGTGAAGTCATTATTAGATCATACAGGCTTAAAGAAGTATTCTTTTGTTTCAAAGCTTGTGTGACCTGGGTCAACGCACTCGCTAGGTCTTTACCATTTGGGGCACCCTTGTCTATGGAGATGTGGTCCATTTGATCCAACATTCGTATTTCCCATGGAGGGGTCTTTACATTAGTAGCTGAGGATAATTGGTTTGGGACATGACTCATGACATTATCCTCGTTTTGATGACTCATACTAGGCTCATTAATGGGTGGACCCATGGGAATAGCATTTAGCAGTGTTGGCTTTGGTGGTCCTAATTTGTGTTGATGGTTTTCTCTTTCCAAGCACTCTCTTGTTAGTCTATTGGCAAGATGTTCTCATAGAGGTCATGGGGGAATGGAGGTGGGTTGTGTATCAGGGTGTTTTGGCACCCAGATCACAAAGGGAATAGGTCGATTTTTAGATGGTGTGGTTGTTGCTGTAACAGAAGGAGGTACACGGATGATGAATGGTTTTGGTGGTGTGGGGGATGTTCGTATGATGAAAGGGGTTTCAGGAGCTGTTGGGGTAGGTTTGTTTTCCGAAGGCCTACGAATCACAAAAGGTTTCCATAGGAAATCTTCTCTGTTCTCCACAAGGATAGTATTAATCACATATGGTGCATCATTGGTATCAAGAGGATCCTTGTAGACCCCCATGGATTGGTTTTGGGGTCTTACTGGGTTTTCTTCAGTGAATACTACTTCACCCCTATCAATCATGCATTATATATCCTATTTTAGAGTGAAACAATAATCAGTCCCATGACCACACCATTGGTGATATTCACAAAACCTATCCAACCTAAAGAATTTTGGAATGGGGGGTTGGTTGGCTGTTGCTAAGGCTGGGTTCTTGGCCAACTCACAAAATCAATTATGTTTTTGAGAGGCCACAGGAGACATTTGTTTGTGCTGAATTAGCCTGACCTTTAGATGTTGATCAAGAAATTGTGAAGGGTTCATGGGAAAGGGTGTGTATTAAGTGGTGTATTTTCTTTCGAATCCATGGACATGAGTTGTGTTGTTATTTATATTTGAGGAAGTTTTGGATGTCAGCACAGGTGTGTTTCTTTCATAGCTATTTGGGAGAGTGGGCTGCTTTCCCTTTTGTCTTGGATGGTTATATTGGGTTCTCTCAACCACTGCCACTACCATTTTTTTGGATTTATCTTTCTTCGTATGTTGGCTCCTAAAGGTTGAGTAGGTTGGGTCATTACTTGTTTGTGCTACCTCTTCTATATCTTTGATTTTCACAAATGCTTGGCTCAATATGCAGGCTTTCAAATAGTAAATCTTTGACTTAATAAAGTCATTCACACCTGTCTTAAGGATGGTAAGCAGATATGTTTCAAGGATGGGTTCATGAAGTTCATTCAATGCTACATTCCACCTTTGGATAAATTTCTGTGCTACCTCTAATGGCACTTGTTTAATCTAGATCAAGCTATCTAATGTAGCCTCAAGCTTTAGATAGTATTTGAAACAGGTGACAAACTGGTGCAACAAATCCTCTAGGGAAGATATGAAGTTATAGGGCAAAGCTCGGTACCAGTCTAAGGCGTTTTTAGTTAAGGACATAGCAAACACACATAGAATTACATGGGGCCATGCTTGAAGCAAAAGACATTCTATTCAAAATATTACTCAGTGGGCATTTGGGTCTCTCTCTCCATTGTACTTGGTCAGCTGGGGTAATGCGATTCCCTTTGGCAAGGATAAGGGTGGAACTGAGGGATCAATTGGATCATCTTGATAGAAGTCTAGTACCTTGACTTCCTCAGTGTTCACAGTTTTAAGGCATTTTAATTCTTCTGCCAACAAGTGCATCATTTTTTTTGTGTCTGCCCACTCTTGGAAGGTAGGTAGACTAGTGGATTAAGCAAATTATGGTTGATAATGGTTTAATTGTTGCATTTTTTGTGGAAGGAAAGGTTGTTGGACTGATGTTTGTTGCGGTGGGATAGTATTCGAGACTAAGACTACAGTCGGTGGAACCCACTGCCCAGCCATAGGTTGTGAAGTAACACCCTAAACATGTTGGGTTGAAGTAATCAATGGTGCTCCATGTATCTACACTTGATGTACGTAATGGGTGGATGTGAAGCTAGTATGATCGATGGAATCCCAATTATTTGAGGTCAAAAGATTGATCCTGTGTTAGTTTGGGGAGGGAGTTGTTGGGACTATACTTGCAGGGGTATAATGGAAGTGGAAACAGTAGAGTGAATATTGAGCATGGAGAAGATGGGAATGGAAGCAAGTACCTCTTGTCGGGAAACTAGTGCTCGAGTGTTTACAGATGAAGGAGGAAGTACAGTTTCTTCCAAAAAAGGGTGGAATAATGGGTTTGTATAGGCATGGGGACTGACAGTGTGGTACGAATCTCCATGTTCAGACTAGGCTGTAAAGTCATCTTCCTCATCTCCACTCTGAGGCTCTATTGGAGGTAGCTGTAAGGCTTGAATTCTTGCCATGAGAATCTGGGATATGAGCTTATGATGGTTTTCAAATAGTAGGATTATGTCAAATGTTGAAGGGATAAACTCACAACCTCCTTTTTGGATAAATTCATAGTCTCGCTTCACTTCCATCTCTACATGATCTATAGGCAAGTTGGCTTGGATCTTGACATACATGAAGTTATACTGTTTGGGTGTAAGAGTCACATAGATAGGGTCTTTGTCATGTAGCCTAAGTGACTGGTGTGTAGGGCCATGGGGATTTATCTATTCAATAATAGTTATGAATTCTGTAGCAGTCATAGGGTTTGAGGTTTCAGCCCCAAAGTTCGAGATCAGTAGCATTACTAGGTTAATTTGGGAGGATTCCATAATGAAAGTGAGTAACTGAGCTAGACAATTTGAAGGTGAGCAACGTGAGAAATTTGAACATAAACTGAGCATCAACATCCACAGCATGACCAACGACAACGTGACCAATAACATCAGCATCCATAGCATGAGGAACTGTAGCATGACCAATGGTAGCATGACTAATGACATTAGCATCCACAACATGAGTAACTACAGTGTGACCAACGATAGCAGGAACAACTACAGTGCAGCGTGATTGATTTAAACAGAAGCTGCAGCATGATTGAAAGACTACGTGATCTGACAGCATGATGCTCACAAACAGGTGGGTTGACTACGTGAGGTATTAGGAGAGAACATGATAGATAAGTCAATCTGGCATGTGTAAACTAACTGGGCTTTAATTAGTACTTAGTTTTTGCAGTGTTTAGATAGGTAGTGTGGTCAACATTTCGACAAACAACAAACAAGTCAGGCCCTCCTTCTAGCGCCAATTTACTGTACTGACCTAGATCATCGATGTAAGGATAGAAGAGAAAACAAACACCAAAAGATCATCGGGCAAACATAGCTAACCCTACCTTCGCTTGAGGGCAAGTTGGAAAAGGGAATGAAGGTAGAGTGCCTTGGATGATCTACACATAAATCAACCAAGGAATTCCTTGAATGTAAACTATGGCTTGTGCTAGGATTATCATAACTGATGTCTTAAAACGTAAACCGTGCACATGAAATTTAAACAGAACGTATGCAAACAGAAATAATTGCTGGCAGAAAGAACTGTATTGTATTGCTTAGAAAAATATGTGCACCAATCAAAGCATAGCTACACGTGTGGATGACAAGTCAAGCATCAAGCCCTAGGATGATGTGTTTCAGAAGTGCTTGGATGCTAGGAGTCAAGTGTGCCCAAGCGCCCAAGGATTGCTGGTATGAGTTTCCTAAGCCATCAACCTTCAAAATTGCCAACGTCCAAAATTGCCAACTCCCATTTATGTGAATTGATAGGTTATTTATAGGGTTGGGCCAGGCTCGAGTGTGGAATTCAAGAATGGAATCAATGGTTGGGAGATGAGAGGAAAGCGGATCAAGTAACATGTGTCCAATGGATAGTTTTATGTGAGTTCGACGTGTGTGGGCAAGCTACGTTCTGGACCAAGTAAATTGTATTTTACAACGTACGACAACTCACTCAAGCTAGCTCACACTCATGGCACACACAATTCCGAGCATAAGAGCCTAACAAATGACAAATAATGAAAATTTACAATGAAATGACAATGTACAACAAGAGAAATTGACTCTGGCTCACTTGAAACTTCTAGATCTTTGAATCGACTACTATAGGATGTCGATTTGAGTGATTCTATGGCTATTTGAGGTTTCTTTGCCTGACAAGAACTTCCAGCATGAGGTGATTTTGTCACAGCGTGTCTTCAGCGTGCGCATGCTACACTCACACTGCACTCACGCTACAGCGTGTCCCCAGCATGACCTCAGTGTGAGTGACTTAAAAGTGGTGCATTTTACTTCAAATTTTGATTTTTGAAGCTTGATTCTTGAGTACAACAATTTCCTATCTGTGTCTGACCCTGAGAGTCATCTAAAATCTAGAATTTGAGCTTGGATGTGCCTTGTTTGGAGACACTTTTGGCAGCTCACGCTGGACTCACACTGCAACGGACCACAATGTGAGCTGCAGCGTGACCACATTGTGAGCTACAAAAACTACCATTTTGGACTCAAAAACTGAAATTCTAAAGGTTGAAGGCTGAATGTGTCAAAAATGAACTTTGAGGGTGACTTGATCTTTGGAAATAAAGTCATTTCAACTCTATTTTAAGGCTTCTAGAGTTGGTCACACTACACTCATGCTGCAGCGTGTCCCCAACGTAACCACAGTGTGACCTGCAATGTGAGTGTGGAAGTGTGAACAATTTGTCTCCAAATTTGAATTTCTAAATGCTGAAACTTGGAGTGGATATCAGTGGCCCTCAGGGATGGCTTGCACTCTCAGATTTTGACCATTTTTAACTTGGTTTTGAGGCTTCTAGGGTTGGTCATGCTAGACTCATGCTGCAACATGACCACAACATGCCCTACAGCGTGAGTGTGAAAATTGCAATTTTCAGCATGTGTTTCCCAGGATAAGCTAGCGTGAGTGAGCTTGACTTATTTAAATTTTTTCCTTCCAAAGGTCCAGAGGGCTTTGAGTTGTTCTTGTTTCAAAGTGTTAGGCTGAAATTAGTGGTGTTTCACATTGGATGCTAGTTGTGTTTGTTCTTGTATGTATTGTTGCATGTGTGACCATTGTGCCATAGGCACAGAGGCTGAGACCCACCATGTGGTTGTGGCTTGGGCTATCATGGAAGGTGCCAACAAGACTGATGGGATGAATGACACCCAACTCATGTGTGGGTGAGAGAAATGCATTGTGTGCACATATGGTTGTGTTGGCATCATGGATGCCAACATGAAAGACTACACAGACTAGGTGGAGATGATAAAGAGAAAGGTATCATATGGTCCCACACCTTGTTTTGCATGCAATACTTGGTGAATTAGCACCATTGGCATGGACTTGGAGGATGAGAGTGATGCTGCTACCTCAAAGAAAGTAGATGACTATGACTAGTGTGGGACAAAATTGAACATAGGCTATTGGATAAAGGTGTAAAATGGAATTCCACTCTCTGAATGAGCCTCAAATTCATCTTTCCTATCTTGTTAGGGCTCATCATAGTTTGATGCTACATCATGCTCATTACGCCCACTCACTCTAATGAGTTGGTCCAGTAACCATTGAAAGTTGTCAGTAAGTGGATGAATGTGTCAAGTATAGGAAGAAACTCCTTCCCATTTTGATGTATGATCTCAAATCTTTTCTTAGAATCTAGTTCTTGGTGATCTAGGGACAAACCCACCTGAATTTTCGCATAGAGGAAGTTATATTTTTTGTCATTGAGCAAAATGTGCTTAGATGATTGGTTGCATAGTCTGAGTGACTACAATTGTGGCTATACAAGACTGAGTGAGGGATGAAATTCTACAACCTGTTGTATGGGGCAAGTCACCTCCATGCCTAGTGTAGACGTTGAAGGGTACATGGGATTCATGTTACTATGTAAAAATGAAAGAAATGATAATGCTAAATAGAAAATGCTTAAGTGCAGAAAATGTTGAAAATAGACTAAAAATAACTAACTCTGGAAACACTATTAAAAAGTGACTAACTCTAGTGTTATTCTTGCTATGCTAGAGGCTTCTACACTTTGAGAACTTGTTACACTCTCTAGAGCACCTAGAGTTTAACACAATGAATAAACTTGGGTTTTTGTCCTATGGGGTTCCAGGGGAACTAAGAACTGGGATCAATCTACACCAACTAAATCGTAGATAACTCCTATGCTAACCTATAATCCAGCTATTACCATGGCAAGTCCATAGGGGTATCACATCTACACTAGCTCAAAACTAGTAACATAGGTGCAAAAAGCACATGGGACTATCCTTGAACATAGAAGGAAGGTGAGTCCCTCCTTCTAGCACCAAAAACTATGATAATTGAAAACATTTGTGGCTAGAACACTGAGAGGTTGATGGGTGCATAGCCTAACCCCAAGTCTATGCAAGGGTTATGTTGGAAGATGAAGATGGGGTGCCCTGAATATTCTTGTCGATCAGACAAGGACTTACTAGGTGTTATGACGAATGCATGCAAAAGGGGTTTACACAGTGTTATGTGTTGGCATCCAAGCCAATCAAGCTAGAGTGTAGCAAAGTTTCCTAACCTAAGAATAGTAATGTAAACATGAAAATACATATCAAATAATGAGAAAATGAAAGTGCTATGCTAAATATCAAAGAAAAATGTAATGGAACTTGAGGATGAAAGTGCACCACCCCAAATGTGGGAGTGTAGCTATTGTAGAGAAAGAGATCAAAGTGGTACATGATGTACAAGTGAGCACAGTGGTAGCATAGTAGTGTAGTCACAATCTTTGGGATGTTTGAGACATGGAACTGATGGCTACCATGAGGATTGAACCTACTAGGTTGGCTATTATAATGTTCCATAGGTACAGTGATGAACTACGTGTTGGACAATGTTTTCCAGTTGTCCGATGGGGTCCTAGAATGTGCCAAAGTGCTAAGTGTGCTTGAGTACTCAAGTGTGAAACTGCCAAGGATGATTAGAATGTCAAAATACCCAATGCTCTTTTGATTTTCCAACCCTTAGAATGCTAAATGTAGGGGTATTTATAGTGCTAGAATTAGTGCAAAATGTGGATCAGGCATCATGTGGCAAAAGGGTAGATGGGGCTATGCTGACCTTTGGTACGCTCCCATGGGAGTAGCAAAGTGTTATTCTCTAGAGTACTACAACAAGTCCTAGAGATGGCTAAATTGTGACTACACTGTCAAAAATACATGTGCCAGAATTTGAATAACCACAACGTACCTGCAAATAGTGCAAAAAACTATGCAACTTAGAGGCTACACTCTAGAACTACGTCTTTCCCTCTTTTGAGTAGGGTCAAGTGTAGGTACAATTTTGGGGATCAATTTTGTTGATCTTGCTTGCCAATGAAAGGTAAAAGCTAACACAAAGGCTAATGCTTAGTTTTAAAGGCTTTTGCAAGCCGACGGAGGCTTTTCTTTAGTGTTACACTAGCTATGCTCTAGAGTGTAACACAACAATTACTCAAATTTTAAAAAATTTGATGTCTAACACTAGTTACACTAGCTACACTCTAGAGCGTAGTAGGGATACTTAGAAAACATTTGACAAAATTTATAGTTTTCCTTCATGCTACGTTGGCTATGCTCTTGGGGCGTAGTAGGTGGGGTAGCCTCAGGAGCTAGAAAATTTGCCATATGTCTCTTCCATGATAAGATAGCCTAATAGCCTCTTTCTTAACACTTAGGCAAAATTGGCCACTAAAAAGTGTGCTACATTGTCTATGCTTTAGAGCATAGCAAAGTGTAGCAACCTAGGAGATAGAAAATTTGTCCAAACTATTTCACCCATCCCAAGCAGTCTTAAAAAATTTTGGCTTAGTACTTGAGCAAACTAGCCATAGAAGTGTGCACTACACTGGCTATGCTCTAGAGCATAGTAGGTAGAGTGAGAGTGTAGCAAAACACTTAAAAAAAATTTTCATGCAACTGCTATTGACACTTAGAAAATTTTGAAAAATAGGCCTTGATATATGCTACGCTAGCTACACTAGGGAGCATAACACCAGCACTTAGAAAAATTTGAAAAGTTTTGACACTTAGACAAATTTGTAGTTGAAGTGCTAAAGCCCAAAATTGGTGGTGTTTCACCAGGCCCCCCATTGCCTAAAACTAGTAACATTGAATACATGGCCTGCCATGGCCTAAAACTATTAAACCAATTCTATATCATACACATGGCCCACCACAACCTTAAATTGGTAATATCAAATGGCCCTTCATGACCTAAAGCTAGCAAGCAATCCCTACCCTATGGCTATTTATAACATTTTAGCCTAGCTATTTTCAACATTTATAGCCAATATAGCCAATATAGCCATCTATAGCATAGTAATTTACAATGGTTATAACCTTAAAATCTTAAAATCATAAATCCATGATAAAATAACAATATCAAAAAATATATACCTAAAAATGAATTCAAAACTTAAAATTTAAAATGTTTATAATAATACATTGTCATAGCCACACCGTGTGGCAAAGTGTCCAAATAATAATGAATAATAACCATAAAATCATTCATAACAAAGTAATTGCTAATAATATTCATCAACATCAATGATAAATGCAAACATCATGGGCAATTGAAGGATGGTAAGGAGCACCTAGAGGAGGTAGTGGTGGGTCATTGCCACCCTCATCACTGGTATCGTTGATGTCTCTAACTATCTAAAATTATAACATAAAGTCAATTAGTAACCAACAATAAACCTATAAATTAAACACAAAATTAAAAAAAATATAAATATATCAAACCTATGGAAAATCCAACTCAATGACCTTTAGGGGTAGATGTTGAAGACTAGTCTTCAAATGATGGAGAATCTATTCTTCGATCATGCTGGCCCAAACAAGATCCCCAAAATTAATACCTGTGAGGATGTTTATTGGGTCCACTCTGGTCTAATCAGGTGGGTCCCATGAGAATGTAGCTATAGAAGTCTCACCTGTAGCCATGGTGATCTAAGGAGTAGGAGATTCAGCCACTATAAGAGTGCTTTCAAAAAGGTAGTAAGCACTCTTAGCCTAAATCCCTTAGATGAACAACTCTCTCTTGCACCATTTAGTCATCTCCTTCTTAAGTAACTTAAGGTATGTCTCATGATCAACCTTGTATTTTCTCTTATGACCCTTTTGTCTTGAACCCCATTCTAGGACTTAGGCACAATAGTCCTTTTAGTCCTTGTCCTTTTGATAGATGAGATTCATTTACATCTACTACTCTACCATCTCCCTCACAAGAATTACCTTATCATGGATGAAATTCCACTAAGAGGTCCATGTGATCTCTTTGGTGAAACATCATAAAATTTTACATATTATAACTAATCTTCATCATTTAGCTTTCACCCTATGAAACCTAAGGTATAATTTCATTGTAAATTTGAAAATTGTAACCTATAATGGGAAATTTCACATAAATTATACTTTTGGGGATGAAAAATTCCTTATAAGTGGTCAAAGCTTCATTCCCCAAGTGAAAAAATTCACCTACTATCTATATTTGGGCTTGGAAGGTCAAAAATGCCTTTTGAAATGCTAGAAAAGGCAATTTGATGGATTTGATGGGGGGTATGCATTTTTTTACACTAGAAACACCTACAAGGGGTAGATCTCACCTAGCCCTAGCATGGAAAGATGGGAGATTTGGAGACTTTTCCCCCTTTAACATGGAGAAAAAATGCACAATTTGGAAACTTTCCCTCCTTAGCCTAGGAAGTTTCCCCCCAATGTGAAAGTTTTCCTCCATCTTGGAAACTTTTCCCCTAGCCTGGAAAGTTTCCCCTCCCTCCCCCACCCCTGCCAACACCCCCACCAATGTGAAAAATTCAATCCCCTAGTGTGGAAGCCATAAGAAGAAAAATTCATTAATTCATGTATTTCAACATTGACTAGCCACTTCAACAAGCATCGTGGAGAGCTCGACATGGAAGGGGTACCCCAATTACTATTTTTAGTAAATGGAATGGCCATGGGGGGAGCACTTACTATGTTTAGTAACCCCTCAAATTTGGGCGTCCATTTTACCTAAATTTGGCAACAATTTTGCAAAACATTTGTAGCCTAATAATAGCCAATTTGCAACCCCATTCATGGATCAAAGATCCTATAAAATCCAACCTCAAATATCATTTGGAGGTTCCACATTTTTTGACAATCTTTAGCAATTTTTGACAAGATTCAACACTTACAAGAAATTTGCATACACACAATTCCATACCTGGGGCATTTTCAGGCACTTAAGAGCTCTTGCAAGTTCCCATACTTGCATTTTCTTGAACCCCAGCATGGAAGTAGTGAGGCCTTTTGCTTTGGTGGATTTTGGATGTCAACACTACACCTTTGGAATTTCAAACCTAGTCTGGAGCAACTTGGCATCCAAATATCCCAACTTTCTCACTCCCTAGTAATGACTCAATTGGCAAATCCAAGGTTGCAGCAACAAATGAAGGCTCAATATAATCAAGAGTGGCTTAGAACCTAGAATATGAAGTGAATCATCTCAACTATAATAGGCTTTATAATCTTGCACAAGTGAACACCCGTTTTGCTCATCTAGGCACCATTTGTACACATTTCTCTAACTTATTCTTTTTTTTCCTTAATAAAGTTTTGAGTTTTGTGTTCAATAAAATTAAATTTATTACCTTTGCATTATTCAGATTTTTTGGTTGATCTACCAGACTGACTAGTGTGTCCCAAATCCCATTTTTATCATGAAGGCCCTAAGGATTCAGGGTTGGAAAACTGCTTGCACCAAGGATCCTTGGTTTTCCTATTCCAACAATCAAGTTTTTTGGTTGTAATAGTTTTTCTTGGAACTATAAGAAGGACCGTCACCTAAATTTTGTAGCTAGATCTATTATTTTCATAGCCATTTGCAAGATTTTTCTTCATTTTCTGTAGCCAAAATCCTTGAAAAATCAACGTTGGTCTCCTCCCCCTGTGACCAAAAATGTAGCATGGAAGTTGCAGGTGGTTGGGTTTTGGATTTTTACAACACTTGCTATGAATTTTATAGCCCAAACCCAATGTTGATATTTCTTTCCCCTGGTTATTGTTATTTCCAAATGTTTATTTTCTAGCTTCTAAACGCGGGTGGTTCAACTCATCTGTGAGTTGACTTTCCTCCCATCTTTCCAATCTAAGAGAATTAGCAAGTACCTAGAACCAATTTTAGTTGAAAAAATACTAACTTTTCACTTTGGTTTTCAACCTTCCCCCCTCATCAATGTTGAGGTAGAAGGTATGATATTTCGATCATCTCACCTTCCACCCCCACAGCCACCCCCCCC
>MNCI01034558.1:82085-108330 GCA_015680685.1 Gnetum montanum | reverse complement strand
CCCCCCCCCCCAACTTCTTTCCCCCTTCTACCATACCCAACATGAAAGCTATTGGGAGGCTAGCATTGGTGAAGCTTGAAACTAGTTCTATAACCAAATCTACGTTTGTTACAAGCTAAAAGTCATTTTCTATACAAAAATCCCAAGGAATTCAATGCTACCATTCCCACCCTCCTTTGGTAGAAACCTCAGCATGTAAGGTTAAAGTGGTTTGGGTGCTCGAATTTCACAACATCTTTTGTGAATTCCTAGAGCAAATCTAGCATGGAAGCCTTGATAAAAATTTAATTTTTATTTCAATAATCTTTTTCACTAAACCAACGTTGGTTTCCATAGCAACCAAGCACACTTTTTTTTTCCTTTTTGGTGGAAGTTGACAACCTACCAAAACCATTTTTGGAAACTGCCAACTTTTCATTTTGGTTTTCAAACTTTTCCTCCTCTCTCCAACATTGAAACAAGAAGGTGTAAGATTTTCATTATCTCATCCTCCTTCTTTTTCCCTTTGCCATACCCAACATAGAGGCACTTGGGAAGCTAACATGGGTGAGTTTTAAAGCCAACGTTGTTAATATTCTATTTCTGGTAAATGGGTAAGTCCCCCTTATCCCCAACTTACTAATTATAGTAAGTATATCATTTTTTTTCATTTTCATTTCCTCCCAGATTTTTTGAATTCCATTCATTGGAATTTACTCCTTATTAACATTTACAGCATATTCTTAAGTAATTATTAGCACTATGACCATGCCTTTTTGAAAATCCATCAAATTGCCCTTCACCTTCACTGGTGAAGATCATAATCAACAAGTCATGAGGGTCTATGATTCCAAAGACCCTGTAGTCATTGAGTGTAGGTGATCTTTGAGAGTTAGAGGGGAGAGTCCTGATTTTGCAGCCATAAATGAAGATTTTTATAACTTCATTTGTGCCAAAATACAGGTAGGTATGTTAATTCTACAAATTAAAGCCAAGGCCAAAAGGGAATTTGAGCTCATACACAAGGGTGGGAAAGAGTACATCCCCTTCATGCATGAAGAAATTCCCCTTAATTATGTCTATTCTAGCATCCTAGCCTCATTGATTTCCATAGAAGAGGAGGATGACCAACCTACCTTTAGGGAACAATAGGAAGAAGAGGATGAATTTAGGATAGAATCAGAGCCTGAAAACATCCTTGGAGGGCTATTCCAACAAACATCACCCAACATCACAACACCTTTTCCTAATGCCTTTGTTTTCTCCATGGGCATGGTGCCACCATCTTCCACTCCTCCATGACCTACTATAGTAGATTCCACACTAGTTGTAGCTACACATCACGCTCAGTCAATGCCACAAACAACAAACTATAACAAATCAATGTCATTTACAACATAGCCATGATATACAAAACCATAAATGGTGGCTTTCACCACCACAAATCCTTTAACTACTCACGTGGGATTTGCAATGATACCCCCAACAACACAAGGGTCACACACCACATTTGTCTCACTTGTGTCTCAAGTGCCAACAGAAACATATTTTTCTTTATTTGGCCCATAACCCACAACCTTATGTACAGACCTTGCAAACTATGGGACCACCACAAGGCTTGGATCAAACGTTCCAAATGATCCAAGACCTAACAAAGAAATTGAAAAGGCTTAAAGACTCTACCACACAAATTTTCAAGATTATGGACATCTACCAAGACAATTCCATGAGTCCTCTAGTCCCACCCTTGACACTTCCTCCTAGAGTTCCCATTCCATAATTTTGCAAATATAATGAAGAAGTTGACCCTAATGCTCATATTATCACCTTTTGATCTAAATTTTTGCTCTTGAATCCATGGCCTCATACCATCATGAGGATTTTCCCTATGTCTTTGACTAGGAAAGCACTCAATTGGTACCATGCATTACCTAAAGGGTCTATATCCTCTCTAGAAGACTTAGTAGCCTAGTTCGTCAACTGCTTCAAGTATAACTTAAATCCTAACACAACACTTGACCAACTCATGAATTTTAAGCAGGGATCCTTAGAACCTATACAAAAATTCATTCAGTGATGGAATGGAGTACTGAATAAAATACAAGAGCCCATAGCCAAAGCCCACTTTTTAGCCATATTCAAGGGAGTAGTTAATGACTTCATCAAGTCTAAACTCTACTACCTTGATCCATGGTCTTTGAGCCAAGCATTCTCACAAACCAAAAACATAGAGGATGTTGTAGAGGCTAGCCATGATCTAGCTTGTAGATCATATAAAAGAAACATGCTCAAAGAGATAAGGAAAAAAGGAACAAAACAATACTACCATAGCAACTGTAACCAAAGAAAATAAGACCTTGAACAAAGGGCTGAAGGTCAACCCACCCAAGGCCCCCACCAATGACCATAGTAACCAACCATCAACTTCTAGGACCAATGCATAGACAACAAGTAGACCTAACTTTGAAAGAAAGGATAGGTCTGAATATACTACATTACCATTAAGACCATTCAAGTTGCTAGACCAACCGTTAAGAAGTGAATGTATGCAACATAAGCAAATGACCAAAGCCACTTGAAAGAAACACAAATTACTATGTGAAATAGCCAAGGATCCCACTTGAGCAATGAAGGATGATCCCTAATTATCTAAATACTTTAAACTAGGTCACCTTTTCCACTATGATCAATTACCTAATCATGACACAAATTTCTACTTTGCGCTAAAGGATGACCTAGAAAGGATGATAGACAAGGAGAAACTAGTCTTAGATGCTTCTAACCCAATTCAACCACAAAACTAGTTGATGTAGGTCTACAAAGACCCATTGAATGCTAATGATAGCTCCTATCTTATCTGAGCATTTAACATTAATGACAACTAGAGACCTACCAGAAGACCTTTCATGATCTAAGTAGCCCTATACAATAAAAGAGCTTCTTTGGATTTCCATAACTCAAGACCTCCCTTCATTGTGAGAGTACCATCAAGAATGCCCTAGAGGGAACCTTTTGTCATAAAATTCCATTAACCCAATACAACCCAAATAGTTGTAGCCCAACCAAATGCATAACAATTCCTTGTGGTGGCCAATGCTACCACATCTTCCTTCCAACAAACATCAGACAACCAAAAAATTACAGCCAACCAAAGGAAGAATCATAAGAAAAAGCCTAACAACAGGGGAGATAACTAGACAGAGGCACAAAAGGAAGTGGACCCACTAAATACCACTCCTATTTCAGCTATACCTATGACCTCCTCTATCCCATCTCCTTCAACTAGCAAACCATAGGAGGATACTAAATCCCATGACCAAAATAACCAAAAGGAGCAACAACAGCCATAGGAGGACACCAAAGCCAACAATTAAAACAACCAAAAGGATCCACAACAACCAAATCCTAAATCTAAAGTTTGCTTTTGGGATGCATGGAGGAAGTAAAGAAAAACTAGGGTGACAAGCTTATGGCCAATGAAAAAAAATTTCTTAGTGAAATGGACTAAGTCAAGTAGTCCCTGAAGCAAACAAATATGACTTTAAGTTATACAACCTAATCATGACTTCTATCATACATCATGAGGTACTAGTCAAACTTTTGACCTCCATACCCATTAATGAGGATATTCTTACTAATGAAAAAGCCATCCATGTAGTGATGATTCCTCCCTCACCAAGGGAGGGGATGTCAACACCATTAACTTTGTGCGATAGTGATATTAAGGTTAGTCCCTATAATGGTGAGGTAACTATAGCCCTTTTATTCATAACCATATGCATAGGAAAATTTAAAATACATTAGGTGCATGTTGATGATGAAGCAACAACCAACATCATCCCATTCACCATTTTTGAACAATTGGGCTTAACTAAGCAGGTACAACCTATGTTCATTCGTAGCTGTTAAGTCCTTCAATGGATCAAGAGTTGCAATTAAGGGGTCTATCTCCTTAGATTTTGTAGTTGGAGAATAATTTCCTACAACTACAAACTTCTTAGTGGTGGAAGAAACACCAGGATTCAACCTAATTCTCAAAAGTCCTTGGTTGGCTTAATTACAAGCTAACTCCTCACCCATCCACCAAGAAATTCATCTTCTTTACAAGGGAGGTGAAATCATAATTCATGGTGACAATGTGGCTCTCCTATCTATCAACAACATGGACATAGAATAGGGGTCCAAAGGGGAGCTTCAAGAAGAAGCTCCTAGACATGAAGAGCAAGAACCCAAGACAACTGACAATGACAATGAGAAGAAATGTGATATGTTATGGGATGAACTCCCTCTTAACATTTTGAGTGAAGGAGATGGTGAATACAAGCTTGTACAAATTAGGCCTTACTCACTCCCTAATTTTGCAAAGATTAGGAAGATTTTGCATAAGTGAAGTTTACCTTAACCTTCCCATGCCTCTATGACTAGATGTAGTAATAGCCAAATAGCCTTATTTTTTCTTTTCCAATTTATTATATATTTGTTATTTTATGCACCTAGCCTATAAATGTAGCTTGAATTTATTTGCATTTTTACCTATTTTATATACCCTTTATTTATTTTTTTCTTATTTTTTAAAAATTAAAAAAGTGTCTCTTTCAAACCTAGCTTGCTAAGGCCTAAAATAGCACTATGGGGTGCTAAGGTCTAAAATTGATGCTATGGCCCACTAAGGCCTAAAACTGACACTATGATTTGCTATGATCTTAAATTGACATTCTTGTCCACTAAGACATTAGACTGGCACTACAATCCACCAAGACCTTAAACTAGCAACATAGCCATAATTGCATAGTATAACATGTACCCAGAATGGCCTAAAACTAGAAAATGTTCCTTTTATTACCATATCTATCATCACATCAATTAGCCATAACCAAAAATGTCAACTTAGCAATTTTTAAACAACATTCACTACTATAAATGCATATAGCCAAAATAAAACCAATATTTAAATTTAAAATTAAATGTCCATAACATATAGCCATAACCATAATGTGTAGCAATGGTGCCAAAGAATAACCATCCATAACATAGTTTTGGCTAACCATAGCCATAAAAATAAAAACAAGCTAAACTAAAGCAAGCTGTTGAGTGGCATCCAAAGGAGGAAGTGGTGGGTCATTCCCATGCTCACTACTAGACTACCAATTATCCTAAGGCTTGAAGTGCAACAACATATAGCCAATTAGTGACTCATAGCCAAGATCATGACTTAAAACAAAAACTGAAACAGAAAATAGATCAAACCTATAGAGAGTTCAGCTCTATCACTTCTGAGGATAGATTGGGAAGGCCTTCCTCTAAAAAATGGAAGATTTGGTCCTCCATCATGTTGATCTAGTAAACATACCTAAGATCAACAACAAAAATAATGTTGGATCTATCTATAGAAGTCCAAGTAGGAGGCTCATGAGTAATAGCAGCTGTAGCAATCTCACTTGCAACAGTAGTGATCTAAAGAGGAGGGGATTGCTCCACCTTGAGAGTTCTTTCAAAGAGTTGATAATTACTCTCTACCTAGATCCCTTGAATGAATAGTTATTTCTTGTGTCATTTAATCAACTCCTCCTTAAGCCCCTTTAGGTAGGCCTCATGATCAACCTTATATTGATGCTTATGGACCTTTTGTGTCTTGCCCCACTCCAAGACCCAACAATAGTAAGCCTCCTAGTCCTTAACCTTTTGGGAGATGATGTCCATCTACATATGTTGCTCCACCATCTTTTGTAGGACCGCTACTTTGTCCTAAATAGCATACCAATAGTGGATCCAAGTAGTTGCCTTGGTCTATAACTCCCCTGAGTTAGCCACTTGGGCTTCCACAAAGGCTTTATGGTCTTGAATATTCCTAATTGTATCCTCCTACCTTTGAACCTTTTCCCTCAAGGTTGCAACTTCCTCCCATAGGGATTTGTTCAACGTCTCTAGCTCCCATGTAGCTTTTGCACATGACATTACTAAATTAGTGGAAATGTTGTACAACTTTATGGGTATACTAGAAATGTCAAAGGGATGTCTAGGTAAGAAGTCTACCTCCATGTCTTTGCTAAAGTCCCACTCCATAGACAGTACTACACAAAGCATAAAATGCAACCATAAGACATAACCTTAAATAGCCATAATGAAAGCAAAGCCTATGACCAAAGTACATAAACAATCCTTACCTGTCATAGGTGCAACCTAACGCAATCGATCAATGATGTCCTTAGCCATCCCGCATAGGAACTCCACTTTGTCTAGAGTCTCTACCCATGGTTTCACAAGAAACTTAGGGATGGGAGCTTGTGCTGGTGGCTCAGGTTCTACTGTAAGAATAAAAATCATTGAAAGGTTAGGATGACAACCAAATATAACCAATAAGATATGACAAAAATAGTGATCCAAAAGCATACTTGGATCCTCCTCCTCCTCCTCCTCTAGAATGATGATGGAAGAGTTACCTGGTATCACCTCACCAAAGAAGGAATCTAAATCATCTATGTCTGCATCGACAAGTCCTTCAACCATAGGTTACTTTAGGAATGCCTCTTCTACATGCCTTTTTTCTACCTCTATAATAGCATGGGCTACTATAACCTAACATTTATCTACAAGCATAGCACATAGAAAACCAGTCAACACACAAAACCATAAAATAGCCACAAAATTTTAAAATATGAGATATCCAAAGTTAAACAAAGCATACCTACAACTACCTACTATGATGGCTTAAGCTTGAACTTAAGCTTTTTAGGGAAGGTTTATTTGATGCTAGGGGTGTCTCCTCCATAGGCCTCTTGAGTTTCTCTCTAGCTACCTCTTTTGCCTGCATGCACCATTATCTAGCATCTTGCACATTGGCAGGAAATGAGAGGGGCTCCTCATCATCATAAGTACTATCAAGAGACTCATACTACCTAACATCAAGATTCATAGTGGTGAAGTATAATGTCTCATCCACCCCTTATAGTTGGTTTTGGACCTATACTGTTGGATAAATATGATTTATCCAAGGCCTAGAAAGTTGTCTTGGGTCTTGGAAAATCCATCGTCCATTCCTATATACCACCAAAAAATCTACAAAACTCTTTAGATAACCTACAAATAATGCAAAGTGCATATGGATTATTGTAGAGGTATCAACACAGAGTCTAAGAATCTCCACTCGAAGGCTAGTAGCCAAAGTAGTAACCTAATAAAATTTGATGCCCTCCATCAAGACCTTCTTAAAGGTCCACCCTTGTGCTAGGCCAATTACCTTCTTTTGTTATAGTAGTTTGGGAAACACGTGAGACCTAAATAAAGGATATGATTCCTTTGTATCAATGTTTGTGAAGCAATCCATCAAAATTCTAGAGTGGCCCATGCTGGCACCAAGACACTCTAAAACTTCCTCATGATGGCCTGATTCCCTCACTATCCTAGCAGGAAACTTGGCCCCATTAGTAGGGACCCCAAACAAGTCATGAAAGAGGCTAGCACCTACATCAATGTTCACGTTAACACCTCAAATGATGGTGCTAAGTGACTAACTTCCTCATCAAAGAAGTTGATAACATGCAACATCTTGGCAACTGGAATGGAAGGAATAGGTGCCATAAATACATCAAGCAAAACCTTCATGCTGGATATTTTCTTGAATTTATCTAGGTGCCTACCCCTTTAGCCACTCCTACGCTAATGCCACATCACCAAACTTCAAGATGAGGGTTTTCTCATGACGTGAATGTGAAAGTGATATAGTAACATCAACTAAGGTGAAATGTCCTATGAAGTAATAACCAAAGGTTAGCATCCATATGAGAAATTTCAACAACCAAGAAAATCAATAAAACACTTAATTGCATGAAACACTAGAAGCTACATGTTCATATTTACTTTTCTTCTACTATGTGAAGGTTCCAGCTACAAGATCTAATTCATTCTATTGGCATCTACCCACAAATTATGCATCATCTTATCATCCTTGCACTTCCTAGATACCATGTTGAACCTCGTGGTGTATTCATCAAAGTCCCCTCTTAACTATTGATACACAGTAGCTTTGATTTGAGGACTATTGGTGAATTCATCCAAAGCAGTTTGAGCCACTACTAGGATTTGGTCATTAACGATCAAGCCCTAATCATTAAACTTATACTTGTAAAAAATTAATGAAGTTAGGTAAGGTAATCAAGCCAAAACCATAAAAACATTATAATAACCATGCCTACCTTTGTAGGTGATACACTATGCTAGGTGGGTTTTGGAATAATGTGTGGGCTCTATGCACGACCATTAAGGTATTGTTAGTTTTATATTAACTATACTCTGGCATTGTCTAGATCTCTGAAAGGTAGTGTGAACTTACAGCATCTATAGGTCCCCCTTTGGTCTTAGGAACTAGTTTATCAATAATATACCTAGTAATTAATCTATATGCCTAAGGCAATAAGGTCTTCAAAACAACCTCAACTACATCTGTGGACAAGTGTGACCACATCATCACACTAAAGTTCCTAAGGAGGTAAGCAAGGAAGTCCTTTGCCCTTAGCTGAAACTACAATGAAAGCTTCCCAAGAAGCATGTCGTGTGATGGAGTATTTGTCTTAGGATGGCCAATGTAGCAAAAAATGCCAACTAGCTCCACTATGATGAGAATAGGCCTCAAGAAAACCCTACATGAAGCAAAACAAAAACATTATGACTAATTAGAATTTCTTAATAATTTAGACAAAACATCTAGTTGGAGGTGAAATTAACCTCTATAAAAGGCTCAAAGGTTTTTATCTAATAAGGTTAAGGAATTCAACAAAGAGGAACTATTACAACCTTTCAAAGAAAAAGCATTATGACCTATTAAATTTACTTAGAAAATTTAGATGGGACATCTAGTCAAATGTGAAATTAGCCTTTGTAAAAAGCTCTGAGGTGTTTATCTAAATTAGTATAACTAACTTCACAAGCAAAAATTATCACAACCTTGTATATCCTTGCATCATGACCAACTAGAATTTCTCAATAAATTTAGAAAAAATAAACTTCCTAAGTCAAAGGTGAAATTAGCCTCTATAAAAAGCTCTTAGATGTTTATCTAAATTAACTTGGGAAATTCCATAAAAGCATTGTTACCATATTTTATAGCCTTTAAAACCCAAACTATATCTTAGTCTAAATTATGCATAAATTTAGGAAAAATCATCTAAATTATGCATAAGTATAGAAAAAGGCAAGCATAAGTATAGAAAAAGGCAAGCATAAGTTTAGAAAAAAAACATCTAAAATTATGCAAAGCATGCATAAATTTGGAAAAAACATCTAAACTATGCACAAATTTAGAAAAAGCATGATAAACCTAGAAAAGGCCATGAAGCCATAGTAAAAACTTATTTAAAATAGGAAAAAGCTCTTACTCTTCTAGGAAAAGCAAAATTAAGCATATCAACCACTTCTATTTGGGTAATGTACTACAACCATGATTTTTGCCTTAATTCACACAACCTTAGCAAAAAATTCATAAAAATTCATTTTAAGTCCAATCAGAGTGATTCCATATCCATTGGAAAGTTGAAGCCAAATCCTATGCAGCCATAAATAGAAAATAGCAAAAACCTTGGCCGTTCTATTATGAAAATTTTGCAAATCTACATGAAATTATAATAGTGGCACAAGCAACCTAACTGTGCAACATTAGCAAAATAGCCATAACTTCCTCATTTCAAAGCCAAATTAAATGAGATTACAACCATCAGAAAGCTCAAAAAAGGGCTACAAAATAATTAACTTAAATTTCATAAATATGCAACTATTTCATTGAGAAAGAAAATACATAGCTTGGCTCGCTTTTTCATAGCAAAGCTTCAAAAATCCTAAAGCTTAAATTTCATATAGCCATTAAAATGGTCAAAATAGATAAAACCATTAAAGCCCATTGAAATCCACATCAAAATAATAGGGTAGGATTTTTTTAAAATTTAATTTTAACAAATCCTAAGGCTTGGATTTGAGAAAAACAGCCATACCCCAAGATTTTGAGAAAAAAACATAAAATAGCATGCCCTATTTTCAAAATCTAATATGCAAAAGCTAAAAAGATTAAAAAACTATAGATTTGCATGGGAGTAGCCAAAATAGAAGATTGTATGTTATCAAAATTTCTTTTAATCCCCCTACTAGAGTAGATTTGGAAAAATGGCCTCAACATCTAGAAAGTAAAAAATTAGAAAAATCACAAAAAAGAAAGGTAGAAATACGTAGAATTGCCTACCATGGAGTAGTGGTAGATGGGAATGGAGATAGGCCTAGAAGCCTCTGATAACTCTTTGGAATGCTCATCTATCCTCTATATTATGGGGTTCTTACTCTTTCCTCTATTTTGGTGTCATAGTAGGCTCAACATTGAGAAAGAGGGAAATTAGAAAAAGATGAGAGTTCTACACTGGCAGTAGGGGAGATGGGAGGCTTCCATGCTAAAGATTGGTTATGGCTACCATAAGAATCTCTGTCAGAGCTCTCTTCCAATGTACCATTGCTAAAAGATAATAATTATGATCAAAATTTACAAAATCTAACTTCTAAAACCCATCAAATACCTAAAAAAACCCTAGCTACTAATTTAGTGCACCATGACTATATGTGCACTAAAGAAAAAGGAGAAAAGGTCTAGTTCATGTTGGTTTTAGGGGCATAACAACTTCACTTTTCAAAATTTTAAATTTTTGAATTATGGGCCCTGTAACACCATGAATTTTCGAGGTCTCAATGGCTCAGAAAAATCCTGAGGCTCAGCGTAGCGTAATAGACCTTGGAAAGACTGAACAGAAACAAGGGATGCACAGCGACAACACTTCAATTTTTCAAGTTCGCTATGTTACGCTGAGTTACGCTATGCAGCGTAATGTAACATAATGAAGTGTAATGAAAGTAGATAATTGAGATAGAAATATTCAAGCAATGGTAGTTCTTATGCCACGATACGCTCTCCAGCATATTATAGCGTAACCATAGGACAGTTTGTTACCAAAGCTCCAGCAAGGGTAGATTACACACACTACGCTTCAGAGCGTAACGTAGCATGGTGCCATAAGCTTCAAACACAAATGCACCAAGTCAACGGCATTTTGTAGGTTCAGGACACGTGTCATCTAATCCATGTTTTTCTCCTAACCCTAACCTTATAAATACTCCAATTGACAATGATCAAGAGGTTGGCAAAAATTTCTCTTGGTTGGCAAAATTTTTCTCCAGGGGCAATTTTCTTTCATTGGCAATTGTTGACAATTTTTAGCGAAGAATGGCGAGAGAACAATAGAGGATCAACAATCGAAAGAACATTGAAGGTGACTGACAAGAGCTTTTGATCAAAAAATTTTAGTTAGTGGACATTCTGCTTTGGATTTGACTCCCTTGCACCCAAATTGGCTAGAACAAGGTAGATCGGCCTTTGCTTGTTTCATCTTTGAATAGCTTTCCTGTTCTTGGCATGTGCTTCATCTAAAACTGAAGTCTACCTATAATCATTGTATTCAACATATTTGTTTATAAGCTAAATCCCAGATCTCAGGATCACACATTCTGTAAATCCAATTTATTACATCCTATCTACATAGATTTTGCAATTGCTTCGAATCGTTTATATCATTCTCGTTTCCTTTGAGATTACCAATATCATATCTCCTCGTCGGAATCATAATCTTGTAACCCAGTTATTACAAAATTTACTGATTAAGTAAGTCCCTGTCTGATCGACAAGATCATTTATGGTACCTCAGATTCTTTTTCTCCAGCATCGCCCTCGCATGGATCCAGGGTTGGAACTATGTACATAGAACTTTGCTTGGTATTTCCAACGATTGACATTTTCTATTGTTATAGTTTTCTGGCACTAGAAGGAGGGCCTGAACCTCTGATCCACATTTTATGAGTAGTCCTATAAGCTTTCTGTACCCATTGTCGATCGACGTAAATGTAATACCTCTGTGGTTGTTTATGAGATTGTGTGGTATAGATTGGTTGCTTTGACAATTCCTTTGGAATCCTACAGGGTAGAAAGCCCATTTTCACCTTACTTTGGATTTGCCCTTGTAATCCTTTGCCTTTATGATCTTTATCCTTGTCTTCATTACTCTTGAACCACATAGATAATGGTTGCATCAACCACTGCTATTGACATTGCTAACTTTGAGAATCCTTGGACTTTGCAAGTTACACCACCTGTGGTCAAGCTGCCAACCAGTCCAATGCAAGCACACTGATCCCTCAAGCTCCAAAACAAGGAGCCTGAGGGACATGCTCAGTACAGGGAGCATTACAATTTTCTCTTTGCCAAACTCATGGCAAATCTACCCATGTATCCACAAAAAATCGAAGAGAAAGAAGAGTACAAGTTCATATACTGTAATGGGAAGGAATTTGTTCTTTCATCAAACATAATTGTACCCCTGGCAGACCAACAATAGTGGATCTTAGATCAGATGTTGATGGCCATGGCATTGACGGAACAACAAGAGGAGTTATTCTATGATGAAGCGCTTCATGATGGGTAGGAAGATCTAGATTCCCACTCCGAGGGAGGCAGTCACACTGATTTGGTTGTGGCCCCTCCCACCATGACATCCTGTGTAAATCTGATGTTCATGGTCACCATGCCCTTGAAATTATCTAATGCTAACCAAGTCCCACATTTGCCCCAGCCACATATTCTCTCTCCAACTACCCTCTCGAGTGGTGCCCCATCACAAATCATTTCTCAGCAACAGCAGTTAGCTAATCCATCTCATCGTACACCTATGCCCATGCCACCGTATGTACATGAAATACCCACTCACAATTACATACAGCCCCTACACTCATCCCAGCTCACACAACAGGATCTGCCACTATAGCATGGTGGGTTCCAAACATGTCCCTTGTTGCGCATCCTACACAGATGTCCCATCTCACTCATCACCAAAACTAGGTCCCGTAGGTACTAAACCCCACTACAGGGTCATTGTCTATGCCCCTGGCCATGCAAATAGCATATCCCATGGCATAATCAATGGTGGTCACCCCATCTATGCCAGCTATAGGGTGGTGGATGCCATAAGTGACACCGCCTGCAAGGACAATTCCGATAGCATCGCACATTGGCCAAGCTACCGCCCCTATTCCGCCGCCCAGCATGGCTCCTCCTACCATTCCACAAATGACCTCTCCATCTACGGGTCTAAATTAAGCCTTCTAGCTTATTCATACCCTTACTAAGGAAGTTAAACACCTTAAGGCTACCAGTTTCGACACAATACAGGTCATGGATTTTTACCATGATGATCCTATTATTCTGGTAGTGCCTATTTTTTCATTACCTCTTGGGATGCCACTCCCCCATTTTACAAAATACAATGGGGAAGGTGATCCCAATACCCATCTAGTCACTTTTAGGTTAGATTTTTTGTTATTGCAACAATGGCCACACACCATCATCCATGTCTTTGCTATGTCCCTAATGGGTAAAGCTTTAGACTGGTATCGAGCACTTGCATGTTCTTCCATATCAACTTTGAAAGAGCTATTAATTTAGTTCGTGACTTGTTTCAAGTACAACCTAAAACCAAAAGTCACACTGGATCAGCTCATGGGAGTTAAGAAAGACCCGCTCAAGCTAGTCCAAAAGTTTATACAGCGGTGGAGCGCCGCCTTGAATGAAATTCGTGAACCTATCGTAGAGGCTCATTTGTTGGCAATTTTCAAGGGGGCACTTCACGACTTTATCAAGTCTAAACTATATTACCTCGCTCCCCTCTTTCTCAGCCAAGCCTTTTCTCAAACTAAGAGCATTCAAGACATGATAGAGGCTAGCAAGGACCCAACATATGTGGTCTACAAAAATGCCCATAGCAAGGGTAAAAGACAAACGCAAAGCTACGACAACGATAGTAGCAGTGGTTGCTGAGGGGCGCAAGAAGAAAAACAACAACAAGAAAGTATCTGTGGAGCTTGCTGAGCCCACAACCAGCTCAAATAGCCCCAATCAAGAAACTCCATCTGCCCCTGAAGCACCTCCATAGTCAAACCCTAACTTTAAGCGTAAAGACCATTCAAAATATGCGGCTCTTCCTGTAAAGCCTTTAGAACTTCTGAAGCAATTTTTGGGAACTGACCATATTCAACATAAGAAGATATCCAATGAGGGTCTGAAATGCCATAGACAGCATTGTGAGTTACTCAAAAATCCTTCCTTGGCATGCCAAATGAACCACCAGTTCCCAAAAACTTTAGGTTGGACTGTTTCTGTGACTATCACCAGCTGTGTGGTCACGACATAGATTACTACTAGATGTTGAAAGATGACATTCAACACATGATCGATCAAGGTAAATTGATATTAGACAATAGTAGTCTGATCCATCTGGAGAATCAATCCATGCATGTGTACCAGGACCCGCTAAACACAAATAACGTAGGGTACACTATCAATGTAGTGAGTATAGAAGATAATGGCCAAGCACAGCCAAAACAAACTTTTATGCTGCATGTACCTCCTCGTCTGTCTCAGATGATAAGCCTGTCGACATCGATGGGCACGGTTCAGTGATAACCCTTCGTTCTCTCGGTCACATCTCCTACTATCGTCCTACAGCCCACTATCGATAAAGCCACGGCCTAGCCCACATCCACACCTAAGGCACCCTTTGTCATCAAGATGCCAAAACTATTAGTTTCTCCTGCTACATAGGGGCAACCCTCTAAGTGAATGCCCCAATCACAACCTAACAGGAAAGGAGAATGACATATGATAGCTTATATAGCCAAGGACCACGTTACGGTGGGGTTTCCCAAGCCTAAGCCCCTCGCATCGACGCCCTTGTCCTCACCCTTAAAAAAAGACGATGCTACACAAACGCAACCATCTCCTCCCAACCGAAGAAACTGTAGCCCTCAACCAGAAATTGTTCCTCCCCGAGAGATTCATCTCCTAGGACAAATGGAAGAAGAGAAGGGTGATAAACAACCAGACCATGGACATGATCTCCTTGACGCTTTTACGCAAGTTAAGTAGGCTCTGAAACAAAAAAATACAACGTTGAGCCTTTATGACTTGCTGATGATGTCACAAAAGCATCATGAGGCCATGGTTCACATGTTAATGTCCATATTCGTGGACGAGAGCTTGCCAGCGAATGAAGAGGTGATCCACTCTGTCATGCTTCCCCTCATCGCTGAACAACCTAGGCCTTTCCTACTGACTTTTCATGATGAATCCATTAAAGATGACCCAGAAAAGGGTCAAGTGACAATAGTGCCTATGTTCATCACTATCCGGGTCAGCCAATATCGAATCTAGAGAGTACACGTAGATGACAGGGCAACTGCCAATGTCATTCCATACCCCATAGTGGATAAACTAGGCTTGATTAACTAGATCAGTCCCATGACAACGTCATGTTTAAAGTCATTCAATGGGGCACAAGTGTAATTCAAAGGCACAATATGCATTAACTTCTTAGTAGGGGACCAATTCCCCACAGAAACAGTATTTATCATCGTCAAGGAGATGCTTGGTTTCAAATTAATCTTGGGGAGGTCTTGGTTGGTTCAAATAAGGGTATTTTAATCACCCATCCATCAAGAGATCCATTTTCCCTATAAAGGAGGGGAAGTGATCATCCATGGCAATAAGATGATCCCTTAGGCTATTAATAATGTAGAAATGGAATAGGGTTTGGAAATCGAAGCCCCCGAGGATCAGTCTCCTATCCCAATGCTTGAACAGGCCAAAATAGTGGCTAATGATAGCTTGATTTGGGCTAAACTACCTTTTCAAGAGGAAGATGGTGGCGTAGAGGAATGGAGTAATAAACCTACTCATCCTTACGAGTCGCCAAAACTAAAAAAAATTAAGAAGTAGCTATAGAGCTAGTGAATGAACACGTTGGCATGACTTATTACATTAGTACATGTTGTTTATTATTACGCAGTTTACGCTCTTTCTTTTTACATTGTCCTTATCATGCTTATGATGACATGGCCCGAAATGGCCTTAAACTATTTGTGGCCCACTACGGCCTAAAATTGGCAAATGTAATTTACCCCTTTACACTTATGACGATCTAGCCCAAAATGGCATTAAAATAGTTACGACGTGCTACAACCTAAAACTGGTAATTTTCTTTATCCTTTTACGCTTACAATGGCTTGGTCTGAAATGGCCTTAAACTATTAATGGCCCGTAGTGGCCTAAAACATATAATCCTTCTAAGGATATGCTTCATTTCCTAAAAAATAAAATCTTTATATCACATAGATTACTTAAATTGATGAACATTTTTCTTTTACTCCACTCCATTGTAATAAAAGGTTGTCCAATGTAACCACCTCACACATTGCCACTGTTACCACCTCCACCTGTGTCATCCAACTCCACCTCTACCTCATGAAAATCATCCTTGTAGGGACCTTCTTTGTGTGGTGTCTCTTCGTGGGGGCGGTCCTCTCTATGGGGTTCTTCCTCACAGGATTTCTTCACGTGAGTTTGATCATCTTCATTACGCTATGCCTCATGGAGATCCTCTTCATGGGGACCATCATCTTCATTATTCTCCCCCTCATGAAGATCCTCTTCGTGGAGACCATCATCTCCATTACACTCATCCTCATGAGGATCCTCCTCGTGTCGATCCTACGATTTGACATGACATGCATGTTAGCATTACCACCAAGACTACGTATAACAAGAATGTGATAGTCCTACAACTTACTTGTGATGGTCCCGCATCGACTGTGAAAGGAATCTATTCCAAACCAACCCACAGGCATTGCATGATCTTGTCCTTGGTAAGCTCAGACCAAACTCCATCTCCTAGATTAGTTCTAGCCTTAACATTCCCCTTCTTCACAGGAGTCCATCGGGGTAGTTCAAGGAAGAAGGAAGGGATAGTGGTCTCCCCAGTAGGGAGATTTATTTCTCTCTCTAGGGAGGCGCTTACTGTCACTTACTCCTGAAACTTTTTGTACACTCCACAAGCACCGATAACATCAAGGAATAGCTGAAGGGACCATACTTCAACAACAAAATCCCTGTAATGTCGGTGGTAGGTAGCACATTCTCACTTATACACATGTTTATGGTCTTTCTATGTCTGTCTCCATTCTTGGACCATCGCACTGAAATCCTTCTAGTCTTGGTTCTTTTGAGCTAGGAGATTCATTTGCATATGTTGCTCAATGAGCTCATGGCTGGATTGGACATTGTTTCTGATGATAGTCCAATAATGAGTGTAGTCAATTACAATTGTCTACCAATTCTCATCATTAGCCTCCCGAGCCAGTAGAAATTCATTTTGAGACTCCAGGTCCTCAACCCTACTGGTTAGGAACATCTTCTCCTTTTCTGCTTTCTGCAACCTTTTCCAAAGATCTTCGTTGATGTTCTAGCACTCCCATAAATAGTAGTTTGAGCATAATGCACATTTACACATTTCATCGTAAAGGCTACATGGCACTTCAGTTAGCTCCGGTGAGGGTTCAAGGAAGGTGTCTAAGTCAACGGGCTCTTTGGGATCCCATCTGAGGTGAGATCCTATAACATAAAAATAACAATTAGATGCAACAAAAAATAATACAATATCATAATGCCAAAAATCCCTACGTTATAATAGTCACATACCAATCTTAGGATTGATTCGCTCTAGATGGCCGATCATATCATTCGCGATGCCTTCCATAAAGGTGAATTTATTAGGAGTCTCACCCCAATGTTGAGTTGGTGCCATTGACAAAGGCATGAAGCCAACGTCAAAACTACCTATTGCGCAAATAAAAATGGGTTAAACATAGTACTGTAGACGTAAAGGACAATTGAGACATTATGATAATGAAAAAATCAACTCAACAAAACCTTCAAAGGTAGTAATGTGAGGTATGCCCTTTGAGGAAAAGTCAAACTCACCAGTGACAAACTGCTCCACTTTTTCCAATTCATCCGAAAGGACTTTGGCATCCTCTACTTCCATCTCTTCTTCAGGCACAGGAACCTATGTGCCACCTAGGTTACTAACAGGGGCCTCCTTTTCCAAAATTGCGGCCCCTTCCTCACACCGTATGACTATTACCCCTATTTCAGGGGTTAACTCCTCTACATTTTTCCCTTGGTCTGCTAAAAAATAGTTAGTCGAAACACTTACAAACGCTACGCGATGCCACGTCTATATGCAGCGTAATACATGTATAAACTAATTATGCATCTCTCTACTTACCACCTGGGGGATTGTTCCTGTGAAATTTAATTTGCAGCCTCTTTCCCTCTACATGAGTCGGACCAGGAGACTCCACGGCTGGACGATGTTTTTTCCACAGAACTGATAAACTGACTATTTCTTCTACCAGGCATTTCCCCCTCAATACACTACCAATGTAAGAATGGAGCACTACACCCATGCTATCCTGGCCCCACGTACAAGGCACAGCTAGATCCTTAGTCGTAAGTGAAAGCGAATCCCCAATGCCTTCAGGGGGATCTTGTGATCAGGTGGTGCTAAAAACCTAGGAAATCCATGATTTGGAAATCTAGTTATGATCTTGTTGCACCCAGATTCCATCCCTTTGAACAACCAATAATTCGGAAAAATGTCAAAATTAGGCTATAAAGAAGGTGAAATGCACGTTGAAGTGGGACTCAAGCTTCTTGCGAAGCTTGACCATTTTAGCCTGCAGGCCTTCAGTAAAGTAGTTGGCCCAATTACACCATGTTCCCTTCTCCATGTCGTCCGGCATGATCCAAGCCTACTCTATGGTAAGGATTCTTCCCTGGGAAAGCAACTTAGGGAAGGCACGAGCTCAAAAGAGGGGATAAATGGTATAAGCCACCTCCAGCTCGATTTTATCAATAGGGATTCCTTTCACTTCCTTGTTAACCCCTAGCCACTCCTCTATCTCCTTCTGGTGCTTAGAACTCCTCTTTGAATTTTCTTCTACTGGAAGGCCATTGGAGGGAATGCCAAAGAAGTTGAAGAACAATTGAGCGTCAATGTCAAAACTCACATGCACGTTACATACGCACATGTAAAGGTGCTCAACTTCTTTGATGAAGGAGTTAACTAAGGTTAACATCTCACTTGTAGTGATGTCGAGGGTTATAGCCAAAAATAGCTCCATTAGTCCAGCTTTTTGGAGGTTATTGGTTAAGACAGTTGGGGTTGCGATATTACTGAGCCAACGTTGCACTTCTTTTATGTTGACATAATGAAAGAAGAGACTGCTCGCTTCATGCCCGGAGGCCATAACCGTGATCTACCGTGATTCCCTGACTGTAAACATAAAAAAATGGTTTAGAAAATATACCAAAATAAAAAAAATTTATATATTGTTTCCATCCCGTAAGATTGTACTATAAACCACCTTAGCGTAATTTGCCGCGTCCAAAGGGCGAAGGAAACAGTGGGATTTTCTCTTGCACGTTTGCAATAGTGAGAGGATGATCCAAAGTCCACTCCTTATCCAGCCATCCGAGTCTTTTACACTTGGAGAAGAATTCAACATAGTGAGTATGGTAATGTGGGATTTCAAATTCCAGTTATCCCATAACACCAACACGTACATTACTAATAGAAGTGAACTCCTTTATGGCCATTTCGGCCACAAACAATGTATTTGTATCACCCTGGAGACCATCCTTATTGATGAAGAGCCTACATCACAGAATGTAGACAATTATTTATACTTGACACAAATTCAGACAATGGTTAGCATATCATAATGTCGTGCAAACACTTACCCACCTGCATAATACACAATGCCAGGTAGATTCTGGAAGTAGGTCGTAATATGACGAGCCATGAATAGAGTGTTGTAAGCGTGATAACAATTAAACCTGGGCATATCCCAGATCCAAGACAAACATCTCAAACCCTTGGTTCTCTGTTTGTGATCTAGCACCCGCATGGTTTCAATTGAGCTATCTACCAAAAATGTCAAGATGCTCTGTGTTGATCCAACATAGTAGCGTCTCCAGAATGGCAGCGACTATCTTGACTGGTAGATGTGACCAAATAATTACGCTGAAATTACGTAAAAAAAAATGCAAAAACTCCCGTGCACCTCTTCAGAACCAAACCATCTCCTCCTTTACATGAGCATGATGACGAGGAACATTGGCCATGGGGACATGCAAACAGCACAAAATGCCCACAATGTCCAAGATGATCAGGACGGGCTTTAGCATAATCCTTTACAATGAAACACACTACCATTAGGAATAGTAATGCAGACATACTAATGATGTAAGAGCAAAAAAAATCAAAAAAACTGTGCATAAAAATCCATTACGCAACACTAGATTTTTCGTTACTATGACTCCCAGAAAATTGCAGGTTACGCTAGAAATCCATTACCAAAATCACCCAAACACTTGCGACGATGCAAGGTCTGTCCTTGACAATGGTGATAAAAGTAACACCACATATTACCCCAGCGTAACATGCAACCTTTATGGGTGATACAATGGAATCCTATTTATACTACATAAGGGTATAGTACTTGGACTCCCCTAGTTATGTGTTGCATTTGCACAATATTGTTCAAGATCACCCTAACCCTTACGACTGCACAAGGTCTATCTCTGATGACGATGATAGCGGTAATATCACAAACTACAATAGCTCAACCTGCACAACTAGGTATCAACACCTGACATAATACACACCTTCAAAATAGGTACAATTGCAACACCATAACAATGAAAATAACAATCATGCAGGAGGGTAAAAGACGACTTACCAGGCAAGTGGAGTAGCCTCCCACGTTTCGACCCTAGCCTTTGAAACCCGCTGCAAACTCTCATGCACTTCATCAATCTTCATCAATTTAACATGTTTGCCTTTGATCTTTGGCACCATGGTTATGACCAAACAACCTTTGCAAAATCTTCTGCTTACACCTTACTTCTGCTTTCCTTCTGCTATAGCCTAATTCAAATTCGCAATGTCTCCAGTTTGCATTGAGAACGAACCATCGACTTATAAATGGATTAGTTGAAACTAACTATTTCCATGTTTGACCAATGCAAAATTTTTCCAAAACGTAGGTATGTCAGTGTGACATTAAGTGCAAAGATCACAACATTAATTGCGTAGATATCCTATAGATTGCAGTCCAGAAAGACCCTAAACTAATGTGTAGCTTATCGTCTCGTAATCCGGTCGCATTAACTATGGTCTACAATGAATTCTAAATTAGCTATTTTGACATGCTAGACATGCCACATTACACCTTTCATCATAGTTTGCAGAAGTCTTATGCTAACATCTAGCAAATCAAGCTTACTGCTTTCTAACAAACTGTGCATATGGTAACAGTCTGCTAAGACCTTAAACTAGCAACCTTTTGACACACATCTCTAGAAAACCTTCTATCATTTCAAACATATAAATATACACACACAATGTAACAGCCTCCATTTTTGGCAGTTTTGCAGGTCAATTCGCAAATGGACGCAGCTTTACTCACACTCCTAGTCCTAACAGGCCCATACAGGGAAACTATTGGATAGCTCAACCTTGCACTGATAGGAAATGATACTTCCCTTTGCGACATAACCATAGCAGCCTTAGAAATATCCCTAAATTAGCTAGAACACTTGGCCCAAATCCTATACCTAGAGGCTGGCGATGTGACTAAGGACTCCGTCACTAAGGTCCCTGTGGTTATGCACAAAGGAGAAAGCAAAACTCTAAAAGTTAGTTCTCTCCTTGACCAACAAATGCAAAGTGACATATTTTGAGTGCTCCAAAATAATGTTGCGGTATTCACATGGTTATAAGAAGAAATTCTAGGTTTAGACCTAAGACTAATACAACACAATATAGTTTTAGATCCACATATCAAAGCAGTTAAACAGAAATCATAGAAGATTAAGCCTGAAATCGCACTAGCAGTGCATGATGAAATCACTAAGCTGTATTAGGCTGGTTTCATTCACATGGTCAATTATTCAGACTGGGTGTCGAACATCGTAGTTGTCTCTAAGAAAATGGTAGGAATACGAATTTGTATAGACTTCCATGATCTGAACATGGCCATAATTAAAGACAACTTCCCATTGCTGAGTATCAACCAACTTATTAATACAATAGCTGGCCATGCATTACTATCCTTTATGGATGGGTTTTCGAGCTATAATCAAATTCATATCAACCCATAACATCAACTGACTATGACTTTCATGACCCCCTGGGGAACTTTCTGTTACACCATGATGCCTTTCGGGTTAAAAAACGCTGGAGTGACTTATCAACATGCCATGACATACATCTTTAGTGATTACCTCTTAGAGAGACTGAACAACTATGTAGACGACATAGCTGTTAAATCTAAGAAGTTAAAGGATCACCCAAAAGACCTAGACTTGATTCTTAAATAATGTCTCAGGCACGACCTATGGATTAACCTAAAAAATATATTTTTGAAGACAAAACTGGGCACATGTTGGGATTTGTAGTATCGGAGGTTGGCATACGAGTCGACCCCGACAAGGTTACAGCCATCATTAACCTAGCACCACCTATGAACCTCAAAGAACTGCATGGGTTGCATGGTAAGTTACAGTTTACCAGGAGGTTCATCTCAAAGTTAACAGACAAGCTACACCCCATGCAACATCTGCTCAAGAAAGGGGTTAACTTCGAATGCACCAAGAATTGCCAACGTGCATTTGACAATCTGAAGAGAGAGTTGTTACATTTTCCAATAGTTTTTCCACCACAAAGGGATCAACATTTCTATATTTATTTGGTAAGTTTAGATGTGTCTATAGTTGTGTTGTTGTGCCATAGAAGGGATGACAGGTCAGAAATCCCTATCTATTATCTAAGTCATGCTCTATTTGCATACGAAACACAGTATAATGAAGTAGAGCGTAACTACTTGGCATTGGTGTTTGCATTAAAAAAGTGTAGGCACTATCTTTTCTGTAGCTAGGTTAATATAATCTGCAAGAACAACATTCTATGGGCCATCACAAACACCTTATACGAGAACAGTAGGGTAGCCCGCTGGAAAGCCATCATAGCAGAATTCGACTTGCACTACATTGGCCAATCTTCCATGAAAGGCTAGCCGACTAGCTTGCAACATCACCTGTTAACGATCAAGCTACAATAGAGCCCGAGTTTCCTGATGAATAGATACATAGTTTAATCCCTACATCGATAGGCCTCGAAGCGATGTTATACTTTGATCGAGCTTTGACTACAAGAGGCGGCAGTGCTACTATTGTCATTACGCTCTCCCTGAAAGATGTTCATCCATTAGATTACCTCCTAGGATTTCCTTATACAGAGAATGTGACAGAGTACGATGGGCTCCTCAGTGGATTGTTGACAGCCAGGGAACTCAACGTTTAACATCTGGCAATTCGAGGTGATTCGATGCTCGTCATTAATCAAATCACAGGGGTCTATGCCTATAAAGCTATGCATCTACAGCCCTATTGCGATATGGCTAAAGATCTCCTAAAATAATTCATGACAACTGATGTCCAACACATGCCACGTAATGAGAACGTTGTAGCCGATGCACTAGCCACACTAGTCTTAAACGTGCCACCACATTTGTTAGCCACTTGGCCCATTTTAATGATGGAATGTATAGAGCCCATCATTCAAGCGGTGAAAATTTCTTCTCTAAGCACGGGTGGAGTGCAAAAATGGTATGATAACATTAAATCCTACCTTCTACATGGCAAACCACCGCATGAGTTAACGCCTGCACAAAAAGACGCAATTAGCAAGCATGCCCGACAATATGTCATCATCAGAGACAGTACTCTCTGTAGACGCTCTTTTGATGGAGTATTGCTAACCTACATTAATAATGACCAATCACAAAGAATAGTTAGTGAAGTCCTTGAAGGACTATGTGGGGGACACATAGCCCTGCAAGCCATGGTCGCTAAAATCAGATTCTTAGGGTATTACTGGTCATACATGGAACGAGACTGTCTAACCAAGGTTAAGACATGTGGCACATGCCCATGTTATGCAAATATAATACATGTGTCACCAACTAAATTTCATACTACACAGATCACTTGGTCATTCCAACGATGGGGACTAGACATCATAGGTCCCATCACGCCTAAGTCTTCCATAGGACATAGCTTCATTATCACCGCCACCGAGTATTTAACGAAGTGGGTCAAGGCTATTCCACTACGAAAGATTACATCTCAATAGGTTTTCCATTTTATCTTGGACAATATAGTATCCAGGTCTGGGCTTTCCATGACTATTGTGACCAACAACAGGCCATAATTTAGTAGTACCAAAACCAAATCTTTCTGTAGTAACCTTGGTATTAAGCAATCTTTTTGTTCACCTGATTACCCGCAAGCAAATGGTCAAGCAGAAGCAACAAACAAGGTGGTTATCAATCTACTCAAGAAGATATTTAGCAGCAACAAAAAATGATGGCATGAAAAAATCCTCTATGTGCTATGGGCCTATCATACGACATGCAGAACACCTATCGATAGGACGCCCTACAACCTAGTCTATAGATATAAAGTAGTGTTTCCCCTAGAACTACAGATTCCCTCATTATGGATGTTCCTCTCCACGGTTATAAATGAGACTCAACACAACAAGTCCAGGATCATGGATTTAGACCCAGTAGAGGAGAAACGTATCCAGATGCTCGACAACATCAAAAGATATCAAGATAAGTAGAAACAGAAGCATCATCACAACTTGCATCAGTGACTGATCAAGAAAGGAGACTTGGTTCTCAAAGTTGTTCGTGAACCAACGGGAAAATTCTCTGTAAGCTGGGAAGGCCCTTTCCTGGTTGTTAATGCATACGGCAATGGAACATTTAGGCTAGCAGACATCAATGGCAACGAACACCCGAACCCAGTGAATCATATGTATGTGAAGCAATACCACATCTAGACGTCAACTCAACTCAAACACAAGGTAACAAACATCTACTAAAATGTAAAACTAGCAATTTTGTACATGTCCGCTATGACGTAAAACTGACATTTCTTGCATGTGTTCGCCACGACGCTAAACTAGAAAAGTTTTCGACCGTCAGCCATGATGTGAAAATGGCAAGGTAAGCATCTATCTGCTAAGACGTTAAACCAGCATAGACTTGTCCCTGGGTCATGACATAAAACTAACACCCATAGCACAATCTATTGGGACCATAAACCAGCTCTTATGTTGTCCGCTACAATGTAAAACTAGCAAGCTTCAGTCTGCCTAGACTTTAAATTGGCTCCGCTGAGACCTAAAACCAGCAACAACAGTCAACCAGGACTTAAAACTGGAATCTACCAAAAGATAATCCATGAAGCAAGCGAGCGTGATCACTCTTACACTACACCCCTACCAAAAGAAATGGGTATGGTGTTGGAACAGACACAATGTCGCTACCCTGTTGGCATCCTATTGATTCCTCAAATATGCTGAAAGGAATACTACTGACCCCTCGGAGATGTTGCTAGGATAGCCACTCTATAGTTGCAACTCCCAAGGTCAAATTTAACAATTGGGACCCCAAGGAAACTATGGTCACCCATAGCCTCAGTGGCCTCCACCCGTCACCACCACAAGACTCTGGCTTAGCAGATTCATCTGACTAGTTCTTTTCCCAGTCAATTAGGTAAGATGAATCTGGCTATCGACGATGACTTCTTGAACCACGGAATCAACATAGGGACCCTTGCTTCTTGCTACAGTCCCTTTTCCATTTCCTGTGCTCTCCTTTTCACTTCGGATGACACTTATTTCAATAGCCTCCCTAGAAATTAGGACAATTACTTTTTCTCTCTATTCTCTATTATGTTTTGCAAGTTACTTGATATGATAGCATTGATTGAGAATGCATTCACTAGGAGGTGATGCATCATGGCATTCTGAGGTGGCTTCTCAAACTAGCTTGACTACTTAGGAGTGCATACCCTTCCTCTTGCCCTCCATCAAACAACTTATCTCACTTCCTTCTCCCTTTATCCCTACAACCTTTACCCTTTCCTCCTGTTTGCACACAACATGAATGTACAGGCACTCTTTTGCACATGATAATCATCCATGGATTGGCGTAATGCAACTCACCTCATGGAAGGCATCCTTTCAAAAAAAAAACACCAGGAAAAGCTAGGAAAAATGAATGTAAAACAACTCATCCAGGCCATACGGGCGTAACACAACTTGTCCGTGCAAGCCCTTCATATGCAGTATAGCAACATAACCTCTCAGGAAAACACTTGTGAGAAGATTCCTAATGACATGTTTGCAAAATTTTCCTATTCACATGCTTGAGTCTTCCC
>MNCI01034558.1:4186-82058 GCA_015680685.1 Gnetum montanum | reverse complement strand
CCCCTCTCTCACTTCTTTAAGATCCCTCCTATACTCCTTATGCCCCCAACCTTTGCATTTCTGGGTTTGACAGAGCAACATCTGAGTAGTTGCTGACAAACGTGTTGGTGCCGTTACCTCTATGGTGTTTTGTACTCTTTGTCGATGTCTTTCGGGCAAGCCCTCTAAATGTCAACAAAGAGGGGCCATTGAAACACCGTAAAATTTTGAGGCCTCAATGGTTCAGAAAAATCTCAAGGCTCAGCGTAGCATAATAGACCCTAGAAATACTAAACAAAAATAAGGGATGCATAATGAAAACACTTCAATTTTTCAAGTTCACTATGTTACGCCGAGTTACGCTATGCAACGTAATGTAACATAACGCAGCATAATGCAAGTAGATAATTGAGATAGAAATATTCAGGCAATCGCGGTTCTTATGCCACGATACACTCTCTAGTGTACTACAACATAATTGCAAGATAGTTTGTTACCAAAGCTCTAACAAGGGTAGATTACGACATACTATGCTTCAGAGCATAATGCAGCACGGCACCACAAGCTTCAAACACAAACGCACCAAGTCAATGGCATTTTGTAGGTTCAGGACATGCGTCATCTAAGCCACATTTTTCTCCTGGCCCTAACATTATAAATACTCCAGTTGACAATGATCAAGAGGTTGGCAAAAAATTTTCTCGGTTGGCAAAAAATTTTCTCGGTTGGCAAAAGTTTTCTCTACGGGAAATTTTCTTTCTTTGGCAATTTTTGACAATTTTTAGCTAAGACTGGTGAGAGAACAATAAAGGATCAACAATCGAAAGAACGTCGAAGGTGACTGACAATAGCTTTTGATCAGAAACTTCTAGTTAGTGGACATTTTGCTTAGGTCTGACTCCCTTGCCCCCAGATTGGCTAGAATAAGGTAGATCGGCCTTTGCTTGTTTTATCTTTAAATAGCTTTCCTGTTCTTGGCATGTGCTTTGTCTAAGACTGAAGTCTGCCTGCAATCATTGTATCCAACATATTTGTTTATAAGATAAATCCCAGATCTCAGGATCACACATTCTATAAATCCAATTTATTGCATCCTATCTACATAGATTTTTCAATTGCTTTGAATCATTTATATCATTCTCGATTCCTTCGAGATTACTGATATCATATCTCCTCATCAGAATCATAATCTTGTAACCTAGTTATTACAAAACTTACTAATTAAGTAAGTCCTTGTCTAATCAACAAGATCATTCAAGGCACCTTGAATTTGTTTTTTCTAGCATGGCCCTCGCATGGATCTAGGGTTGGAACTGTGTACATGGAACTTCGCTCGGTATTTCCAGCGACCAATGTTTTCCATCATTACAGGCCCCACACTACGCCTTCCCTTTTGGCCAAAATTTGCATCAACACTAAGATTTTTTGCCAATTTTGACACCTCAAACATTATGAAAACCTTGATTTAATAATTCCATGCTGGTAATGCCATGCCCAATGTGGAAACATGCCTATTTTTTTACAAATTTTTTAGCACTACAACATCTCTCTATTTTTAGTAACCCAAACTTATGTTTTCCAGCCTTAGGTTTCCAAATTTGGGAAAAACATGAGCAATGCTAGGTATCATGGATTTTCATGTTGGGGAGATAGTGCCAAGTGTGGAGGAAGGGGCATGACACTCACTCTTGTCTCCCAACACTCATCTAGCACAATTTTGACCCTAAAGTAGGCCCCACATGACCTAAAACTCCTCCAAGTGTCTCCAGCAACCTCAGAACCTCACCAAACCTAGTCAAAATTGGTGGAAGTCTAGGATTGCATGTGTTCCACACTAGGAGAGGATTTTTCCATGCTAATCCTTTTACCCTCAACATGGATATATGGGTGGAAGCCAAAAATAACCTAAATTGCTGACCTAATGACCATTTCCTGATCCCTGGTAACCCCCAAACCCTACCGAAATCCTCTAGAGCTTTTGAAAGCATCAAAATGGGTAAAAAGTGATACAAATATGTCATCCCCTCTCATTAATGCTAGGGCCACCAATCCTTGAGGGAAAGAAAGGGGGGAGATTTCATGAGAAACTTAGAAGCCTACAAACTATCAAATCTTGGCACCCAACATTGACCATCAACACTGACAAACTCGAAGGTTGACATGCACGGTTAATTGACTGTCAATTTGGCCTAGATCTAACTTTTTCCATCAAGGGGGATCTATTTCATGTTGATCCATTTACTCCCATTATGAAAAAGGTGGGGGAAGCCTAAAAACCCTCTCACAACCCCCAAAACAACTAGATCTTGACCTCAGGCATTGATGGCCAATGCCAGTAACCTTGTGAACACTCATGCATAGCCAAATTAACCAAAATGACCAAAAATTCTTTCCCCTAATTTTCCATGCTATGAATGGAAGCCCTAGCATAGATAAAGGATTTGAAGCCTAAAAAATTCCTTATGACCCTTGAAATAATCAAATTTCAATGTCAAATGGTAGCAGGCAGCATTAGTAACCTTGTGAATGTACATGCATGTTCGAAAGTTTCCAAAGAAGACCAAAAATATTTTCCTCCATTTTTTCATGCTAAGCATGGAAGCCTCAACATGGAAAATGATGGGATTCCAAAAAATTCCTTATAACCCTTGAAATAACCAAATTTTAACATCAAGTAGCAACAATTAAAATCGATGACCTTAGAAACCTACATGAATGGCCAAAAGTGGTTAAAAATGATTAAAAATATTTCCCCCAATTTTTCCATGTTGAGTGTGAAATCCCTAGAGTAGAAAAAGTTGGAGAAGCATAAAAACCACTCATCAACCTTCAAGACAGCCACATTTTAACACCAGGCATTAACCATCATCACCAATAACCTCAGAAACCCACATGCATGAACAAAAGTGCTCATAAAGATCCAAAAAGATTTTCCCCAAATTTTCCATGCTGATCATGGAGTTACTAGTGTGGAAAAAAAGGGATAAGTTCAAAAACCACTTTAAAAATTTTTAATATAATCAATTTTGACTCCAAACCCTAGTCTTCAACCCTGACAACCCTATAGGCTAACATGCATGGTCGATTGAAGTCAAAACTATGCTAGTTCTGAGTTTTACGGTATCACCATGCTAGGAATTCCACCCCCCCCCCCCCCCCCCTTCATGCTTCACAACATGAAAATTAATGGAAAAACCCATTTTGAGTCCATAAATACCTTAGAATAGCATTAACCAAGCTTGTATGCCTTCTAGGACCCTACCAGCATCATTTGGAGATTTCAAACTTCAAGAAACTGATGTCAAAAGACCAAAAATTCATTACCCATTATTTTTAATACTAATCTCTCCATCTCAGGCTTGGAAAGAATGGGGAGTTCAAAAAACACTTAGAAACACTCAAAGGTTCCAAAATTTAACACCAACCCCTAGTCCTCAACCATGGTAGCCCTAGAGGTTGCCATGTAAGGTCAATTGAGGTCTAAATTGGTCTAAATCTAAGATGCATTGTTCTTCCATGTTTGGAATCCATTTTTCCATGCTAAGGGTATCTTCCCCAATGTGGAAACCTAAGAAAGGACTTGTTTGGAACTCCTAAACACCTTAGAATAACATCAAATAATCTTTCATGCACCCTAGAATTCTAGTAGCAGCTATTGGAGCCCTTAAACTTCACAAAACTAATCTTGATGGTAAAAAATCCATTCCCCCTTTTTTTCCACACTAAGCTCTCTATCACTAGCATGGAGGAAAGGGGGAAAGTCTAAAAACCACTTAGTGATGTTCAAAACTAATAAATTTTGACATGGATCTATGGCCCTTGATCCTAGCAACTCTAGAATGTAACATACACAGTTGATTATGACCTGAATTGGCCTAGATATAATATTATTTATTCCTTCATGTGGAGTAACTTCCTTACTATGGAAACAAAGGGGAATGTTGCTTTTCCACTTTTGCAGGCAATATGATACTCCCAGAAGCCAAAGATCTTCACCGAAGAAGCCCAGGACCTCATAACCTCAAGATTTCACTTGTTTGATCTAATTTCAATATCCAAAACATATTCCCCCCCTTTTTCCATGTTTTAGTAACTCCCCCAATGTGGGAACATGGGGGAATACCTTAAGTACCCATAAATAGCCTTCAAACATGCCCAAAATTAGCCAAAAACTTGTAAAATCAAAGTTTGCATCCCTAGTGGCCTAAAAACCTAGTCAAAGTGCTCCAAAATTACTTTGAATCCATCAAATAGGTGTCCCCCTATTTTTCCATACTTAAGACACTATGCCCAACGTGGAAAAATGTGGGGAAGTCATTTCAAAACCTATAATTCCTTAAAATGACCTCAAATTGGCTTAGAACAAAGCTAAGAGATGCACAAGTTCCAAACCTAGACTCCAGCCACCTATTTGACCAAGTTTGACATTATTTTTTCTTGTATTTTGGTTCCCCATGTTGAGCCCCACTCTTTTCCACACTCTCTAGTATGAAAACTAGGGGGAAGGCTTTAGAACCTACTTTTTAGCCTTTAAAAATCTCTAGGAAGCCCAATTTTGATCGATCTAACCCTACGCTACCTTGGGAAGGTCCTAGAACCTCGATTTTAGACCTCTAAGCACCATCAAATATATTTTCATTAGTCTCCATACTAATGGCCCCTATTTCCACACTAAGCCTAGCATGAAAGCCTCAGAACCTTAGATTTTTTGTTCTAGATAGCCCAAAAACAATCTTGATTAATGCCTAAACTCACCCAATAGTCTTGTAGCCTCAAACATGGCTCGCTAAGGCCTAAAAATAGCAAAAACAATAACCATTTGTTTTGTATATTAGCCATATTTTATCATATATAGCCTATTTTACTTAATTTTTGACTTATTACATAATGTTTTGGCTTGTTTTTTGGACTTATGTTGCTTTGTGAAACTTGTTGACTTATGTTCTTTTTTTTTGTCTTATTACAACTCTATTTATATATTTTTTCCTTTAAATGATATCAAATAGTGGAATTTAACCTTTCCTGACCACCATTTAACACCATATGACCATGGCCCGCTAAGGCCTTAAATTGGCATCATAGTCCACCAATACTATAAACTAGCATCACAACCCACTAAAGCCTTAAACTAGAAAAACTATCACCTTTATTGATCATTTGTAGCCTTCTTATATTTCCTCTTTTTTGACATTTATGTGACCTTTATTCACCTCTATTGCACTTTTCTAAATTAACCTTATGACCTTGGATGGCCTTAATTGCATTAGATTTTCATATGTTTTATGAAATTCTAACATTATTCACTTTTACCCAAGTGCCACTTAATATGCTTTTTTTAAAAAAATGTAGGATCAAAGTATGAGTACCTGGAAGAAAATCAGTTTACTTTTGTATCTACATGGACCTCACAGTGGTATTAAGCACTGTATCAACCTTGATTACCTAGATCCTAAGCCTGAGAGTCTTGTAGACCACATAGCCTCAATAGAGAAACCTATTGAATGGCCTAAAAACCTAGTCAAAACCATTTACTTAGTAGCAGGAGACATAACCAAAGACCCTCTAGTTGAGGTTCACAACACATAGTGGTAAGGAGAAAACCCTTAAACTAAGTTCCTTGCTAGAGCCTCAATGTGCCCAAGACATCACTAAAGTCTTGCAAAATAATGTTAAGGCATTTTCCTAGTCATATAAAGATATGCCAAGCCTAGACCCATGTCTAGTTCAACACAACATCATACTAGATCCTAACATTAGATTAGTTAAGCAAAAGTTGAGTAGACCTGATTTAGCCTTGATAGTTCGCAATGAAATCTCAAAGCTCTACTAAGTAGGTTCCATTAGGGCTATTGATTATGTAGAATGGGTGTCCAACATAGTGGTGGTCCCTAAGAAAAATGAGAGTATCTATATTTGCATTAATGTCCAAGATCTAAATAAAGAAATCATTAAGAATGACTTCCCTTTGCCTAATATTGATCAACTTATCGATATTATAGCCAGACATGCCTTGTTGTCCTTTATGTATTGATTCTCAAGATATAACTAGATTAGGATCAACCTAAAGCATCAACTTAGCATGATATTTATGATCCCATGAGGTACTTTTTGTCATATCATGATGCCCTTTGGCCTTACGAATGCTAGAGCAACATACCAGAGAGTCATGACCTATATCCTCAATGATTACATGTTAGATTTGCTTAATGATTATGTAGATGACATAACCATGAAGTCCAAGATAGCCAATGACCATGCCAATGATCTAGATCTTGTACTTAAATGATTCCTCAAATATGAGCTTAGGAATAATCCTAAGAAGTGTGTCTTCAGTGTCTAGACTAGCAAGATGTCTATCTTTGTGGTCTCTAAAGTAGGGATACACGTAGATCCTGATAAGGTTAAGGCCATATCCAAATTGATAGAACCTACAAACCCTAAAGAGCTTCAAGGATTACAAGGTAGATTATAATTTATTCATAGGTTTATTGCTAAACTTACAGAGAAGTTACAACCCATGCAACACTTGCTCTAGAAAGGAGTTCATAATGAGTGGACAACTCAATGCCAAGAAGCCTTTGAAAACCTTAAGCAAGAGTTGATATAATTGCTGACAGTCTATCCTCAATAAGAGGTAAACCATTTTGCATTTATCTCATCATCTATAATACATTCATTGTATTCCTACTTTGTTAGAAACATGATGATGGGGGAAAATGTGTATGTACTACTTTAGCCATGCATTAGTAGCCCACAAGAACGCAATACATTGAAGTGGAGAAGTATTTTCTAGTGCTAGTCTTTTCTTTGAAGAAATGGAGACACTACCTCTTCAAAAGCCAAGTCAACATAATTAGTAAATACAACATACTTAGATCCATAACAACCAACATCTACGAAAGTAGCTACATAGCTTGATGGAAAGCCATAAGTGTAGAGTTCAACCTTCATTACATCTCTCAATCCTCAAAAAAAGGTCAAGCTATAGTTGTACAACTCATATTTTTACCTATTTATGACCAAGAATCCATAGATCCTAAATTCTCTAATGAATACATTAACACAGTTAGCCAAGTGCTTGATGGTTTTGAGGTAGTCATGAACTTTGGAAGAGCTTCAACCACCCATGGGGCTAGTGCTACAACCATCGTAACATTCCCATCTAGTAAGATCCAATCCTTTGCCTATTGTTTTGGATTTCCATGTACCAGCAACATAGTTGATGAGTGGCGAGGTACCCCTACACTCAACCATATGAAACGAGCATAGCACGTGTAATTCAGTCGAACTCCATAGACTAAATGCCTATGCACCCCATGGAACACTTGGGGTTAATCATTCGTTGTCTTTCCAAACTTACTTGTTGTTGTCACGGTGTATGGTTAAGTAAGTCTGAGGTATATGATTTTTATGGTCTTTTATGGTTTTTCTCCTATGCTAAAGGGTGAAGGGTTGAGAGAACTAACTAACTCTAACTAAGGACTAAGTCTAAATTAACTAGCGTCAGCATCTATTCCCACTTACCATACACACCCTGAAATATGCAACTATGGCTACCAAACGCTAATCATTACTGGGGTCACCATACGTAATCCACGTGCTCAAAGTGGTCATACCGAGGCACTTAACTAGCCTAAACGTGATGAGTAGCCAATTCCTTGACTAGCCGTACACATCCATAGATGCTCATAATCAAGTCGTACTCATCCTGCATTCTAGGAGTTGAGGGTGAGAGAGACTAATCGCGATGAGTAGCCGATTCCTTGATTAGCCATACACATTTGTCAATGCTTGTAATCAAGTTGTACTCATGCCATGCTAATGTAGGTAATAAACAACATGTAATAAATCATATTCCATGCACTACAAGGTTTATCCACAAAGCTCATCTTTGTTGCCATACACAACTTGCATTCAGGTACAAAGCTACTTGAATAAAGATCCGTTCACTTGGGGACTCCTACTGCGAGCACATGGAAAATATTCTATCTTTGGAGTGATCAAACAGCCAGAGTTTCCCTACTTTAAGCCTAGGATGAGAAATGATGGGAGTGCCACCTCTTATTTATAGATTTAGTAGCGGACTGCGATATCGCATACGTGATATTGGAGGGGACGATGTGATATTGCGTATGTGATATCGCAGTGCATGTGATATCGCGTCTCATCATACCCCCATGACTGAATGAAAACTCATCCTCGAGTTCGTTACAATAATATCGAGAAGGTATGGAATTATTGAGGGAAATGGAACTAATGGGATGACATGTGAGTGGATCATCATTACAAGACTTTGAGAAAACTGGTGTTCATGACAACAAGGGTGAACACTTTATTACAATGACATCAGGCCTTTGTTGGCAGCTGAGAAAGAGAGAGAGAAAGAAGTGTTTCTGCTACCAACGCCAAGATTGCGCCTTCATTGTCCATCCATAAGTGCACCATCAATCTTTTTACTTGCATAGCTGCTTCAACGCTGCCCCATTCTAAGTGTTTGCTCCAGATCCAATCTGTTATTGCATGGTCGCCATCTACACACACAACACAATCTTAATTAGCAAGGGTAAATGAATCTTAATGCAGTTGATACCTTGCTGCAGTGTAAGTCCATTGGCTAGGTTGTGGTATGGCTAATATGGATCTTGGAATATGTTAATGATGACTACTAAAGGTGTAGGGGCTAGGAATAAAATCAAAAATTTCGGGGCTAGGAGAAAATCGAAAAAATCAAGCCTTGTACCCTCATGACTAATCACAAACCTCCGGTAGTGTTAGAATGGAGAAAGAAAAGGAGTAAGAAAGATAGATAAAAAGTGATAACTATGGCATCGATGAAATGGATGTCAAGATGGAAATGAACAAAATAAAATTAATTGCAAAATGTTAAGAGAAAGAATTTAACTAATGATCCAAATAGGAATGTCAGTGGGTCCTTCCCAAAGCAGGCTCATGCCCTTAATGCCCTGAAAAACCCACATTCAAAGAGTTCATAGGCCCTGGGAATGTCATTTGGAACAAGAGTTAAAGTCTTAACCACAATAATTTACCAAAAAGAAAAGAATGCATTGACCAAAATATATATACTAATGATACAACCAACAATGATGTGAACAAAGGAGAGATGGAGAGAAGAAAATGGAATGGAATCTCAAGAACAAGGTGGTGTACAACCCCTTTTGTGGTTTATTATTAATGTGACTTAGCAAGTCTCATTCCAACTATGACCTCAAACCAACAACATCTAGTGACTTCGCATCAATGCATTCAGGTAAACCATCCACTTGGATAACAAGAATGCATCCTCCAAAGAGCCACCATCATTTTGATGAAACAAAGGAGAGAATGGGAAGCGAGAAGGGCCTTAGTTAGAGGGAATACTTTTGGTTCCATAACCAGTGCTTGTAGCCCAAGTTTATTCTTCTAAGGGGTGTTCTTTGAATTCTCACTTTTTTTTCTTTTCCTTTTTTTATGTTTTTATGCATGAGAACCACACCATGCAAAGAATTTTTATTTTTATTATCTCAGCTTCCAATAATTGGGTAACATTGGAATGGTAGAAAGCCCAAGAAGAAACATTCAAGCACCCAAGAGAATGACCAACACAAAAGCATCAAGTTCCCTTGAAGTCACACCCTTTTCAATGCTTGAGTCCTTCCTTGGTTTGAGAAATACCCAGTCACCAATTCGTTAAAGTTCTTATTAGAAGGAACTATACATTTCCAAGCTGAGAGAAACCATAGAAATTGGTGGATGGATGGATGAAGTGAACTCATTGCCTACCATATCAAAATAAACATACCTTAGTATCAACATTGTGACTTAAAGGTAAAAACCAAACATTAGCAATCAATATGAAAATAGTTCATACCATCGGTCCGAACACTTATTATGGGACAAACTTACAGGGTGGATCACACACACACACAAGAAATGGAAAAAGTATAATGATGTTGTAAAACAAAAACTAGAAAATTTAAAGAAAGTTGTAAAACAAAAATTAGAAAAGTTAAAGATATTTGTAAAATAAAAATGTGTAAGAAAAAAATATGTAAAACAAAAATTGGAAAAGAACTGAGGGCCCCATATGATCAGCATAGGTGGCCATCTCCTCCATGACTGAGGGGAAAGGGAGAGATCCGAAATAATGAGTGCCGGTTTGAATTTCGTAAAAGTGTCCAACTTCTCCCAATTGATGATATTAGATTAAGGGGTGAAAGTTGGCGACGCTCATATTCCAATGTGTCTATGCCTTCGTTGTTGACATGGGTTTCCTCAATTCATTCCATGCACATTTTTCTGCTCCTTCGAGTAGCTGTCAACCATGGGGTGTCTACTATTGGTTGTGTGGTTGCTACATACAGGCATCTTTGTTTCAAAGTTTCAAGGGCACACCTATTACATGGAGGCATTTCTTCCATGTCATCACCCGATGAATCACTATATGTGATGCATGAAACTTTTCTCTTCTCAATCTTTCCACAAATGTTTATCTTAGAGATTTCCAAGGAAAGATTGTGGATCCTAAGGCATGCATCTACTGTACTTAGCCATGCCCTTCCCATTATAATTAGAAAGTATCCTTCATTGTTGTTCACTTAAATCACTAGAAAATTAGCTGGGTAAGACCAACCACACATAGTGGTAATGATGTCCTCCACCAATCCCAAGGGAATGGTGATGGACTGGTCTACCAGCTCTAGTTGAATGTTTCTCTTCTTAAGTTGGGGCAGGTTCTAAGAATGATACATCTCTCATGAAATTAAGTTGACTTCAGAACCTAAGTCAAGAAGAGCTCTATGTGGTTCATTTTTGGTGATCTACAAATAGATTAAGGGACTCCTAGGGTCAGTTAGCTTCCTAGGAAGGTGGCCCACCTTGATCCAGTCAGTTACGGTATGCGTTAACATAACCGTATGCGTTACGCTATGATTTTGGATTGAAGGGTGCTCCAAAGTGTTGGATGGTGGAGGAGTGTACATGGGCCCAACCTCTTGTTGTTGCAAGGTTTTGTTTAGGATTTTGGTTCTGAAGTAAGGTCTTTTCCTTTTATAGTTGTCAAAACTAGCAACAGGTTGGATATTTACAGCTCTTGCAGCGTGATGTTGCTGCGGTTGAGGAGGAAGTTTCCCTTGCATTGTTGGAGTAGGAGGTGTTATGGGAACTACTTGTGGTGGAAGAGGTGCCGATGGATTAGGAGGATGGTGTGGGTATGGAGTGTCTCCTGGAGGAGAAGGAGTCCTTCTGAAGTACTCCCAAACTTGGTAGTGATGGTTGGAGGTTGTGTGATTCATAGAGTCACTTGGAGAAATTGGTTGCTACACATAATAACCATATGGATCAGGCTGCCAGTAAGGGTACTGATGTCTTAGTTATGGCATCCCCCATGACTGTGGGTATTACCACTACTGATGTTATCCGATAGGTTGTGGTGGAGTTCCACTTGGATAATACGTTAGTGGTTGGTGGAACTGCCTTGGGTTACCTTGTGGATAAGGTAATCTTTGAGGTGTTTGCCATTGGTTGAGTCTTGGATTAAGTGCATACACCCTAGACTCCTATAGATGTGAGATGATGGGGCAACATCCCTTAGGATGGTCATAGTGGTAGATCTCACATCCACCGTTATCGTTTGAATCCAAATCAATAGCCACATTAGAGTTAGTGATTTTTCCCTTACCCTTGTTATGTGCAGGGGCTAAATCTCTCCACTTTTTCTTACCTTTGTCACTACATTGTTCAACCTTAGACTCTTCTACAATTTTTAAGATAGTTTTAATTTTAGAATCTAAGGAACTCCATACATTGTCTACCTTAGCCACTAATTCTGTTGTTAATTTTTTGATCGGCAAGGTTTTCCAGTTCACCAACTCTTCGATTGGTAACTCATCCTCTTCATCACAAAACTATACTTCCTTCTTTCGAAGGGAGGGATCATGGTTATACTCTTCTGCACTTTCTTCTTTTCATAGCTCACCTTCTTCATTTGCTACTTGCTTCAACAAGATATGTACTTCATGGGCTCTAAGTTGTGAGAGTCTCTCTTGGGCATAACTTCCAAAGGTTCTTCTAGTTTCATGCCTTAGCCCATCCATGATGTGGCGAAGTTGATCCCGCTGAGCATACCCATGGCCCGGGCAATGATGTAACAATGTGTAATAGTGGGCCATGGAAGCATCCAAGGGTTCTTTTGTACCTTGCTTCCAGCCTTGGATCTTCTTATGCAAATTGGACACTCTGGAGTACGTTTGATACTTCTCATTGAATAGTTCTAGCATCGTACTCTACCTCTTGATGGTTTTCAGTTCTAAGGACTAGTACTAGCTCTCTACTTCTTTGGTGAGTGTCCTTGGGAACAACTTAAGTTTTTGCCACTCATTTTCTATATTCTACAAGGCACAAGCATCATGGAATGCCTATAAATGGTTTTGTAGATCAGCACTGTATCCCCCTTCAAATTGTGGGAGGTTGTTCATGTCTAAACGCTTGATTTGGCTATCCTTTAAATGCCTTGTGGAAATCCTAACTACCTCCATTATGTCAAGAATACTTTGGGTTGTGAGTAGGGGCTCATCATGATCATCTCTTTCATGATGCCTGTGATGTCTTTGTTGTTCCCTACTCTCCCTACATCCTTGCCCTTGTCCTCTCTCTCAACTTTCTCGTTGAGGTCTTTCATCTTTCTTACTTTTATCCTCACCTTTACGTTCATGGTGGCTGCACCCAAATGTGGAAGGAGAGGATGAGTGATGTGAATAAGGGAAAGAAGAAAGGGAACCATCTCCATGACGATGTTTCTTGCCTTCTCTTTGGCTTCTACAGCCTCAATCGTGGTGACGATCTACGTGCCCGTCCTTAGCATAAGTGGTTGTTCCCTCTGTGAACAGTTGGCATTCACAGGCATCAAAACTAGGGATATGTATTGTTGATCATAGGTTCTGATACCCAACCTCCTCACCATCGTTAGGAGGGGAACATCTTCTATTAAAGAACCCATGATAACGGGTTCCTCATCTTCTATTTCACTAAGGATGTGCGGGACCTTGCCCTTCAACAATGCATGTTGACTCTCCTGCCTTAAGTCTCTCATACGTTGGGAATCTATGGGATAATAATCCCTCATGTCAAAATCTTCCGCAATGTATTCAGCGTATAGTTCAGTCATGCCTATCTGTGCCAAGGTGCAGAAAAGCATGTGAGAGATTGATCGATCTGGGGGTAACACAATGTTACCTTGCAAATCTCTCCACCACAGTTGTTCATCCTAATGGAGAATAAAAGTAAAATTAGGAATATACTCATCGGGATGAGTATATGTCATCTTGTATTATTTAGGACTTGGCTGACTTTGACTATGTATTTTATCTTGCCAACTGTCTCATGTGTGGTCCTTAGGTGGTGAGTTGCTCTTATGAGAATAAGGCATTTTTATCGTTGTGCTAATTTCACCATTATATAAATTTTTATCTTGATTAACCTAAAGGTTCGTTAAGCCTCATAACGATGTGATTGATATCCCTTATGTTCTATTCGGTGCACAAACACTTAGTCCCCAGCAATGACGCTAATGATGAGTGGCGAGGTACCCCTACACTCAACCATACGAAATGAGCGTAGCATGCGTGATCCAGTCAAACTTCGCAAACTAAATGCCTATGCACCCCATGGAACACTTGGGGTTAATCATTCATTGTCTTCCTAGACTTACTTGTTGTTGTCATAGTGTATGGTTAAGTAAGTTCGAGGTATATGATTTTTATGATCTTTTATGATTTTTCTCCTATGCTAAAGGATGAAGGGTTGAGAGAACTAACTAACTCTAACTAAGGACTAAGTCTAAATTAACTAGCACTAACATCCATTCCCACTTACCGCACATACCCTAAACATGCAACTGTGGCTACCAAACGCTAATCATTACTGGGGTCACCACATGTAAAGACGTGCTCGAAGTGATCACACTGAGGCACTTAACTAGCCTAAATGTGATGATCAGCCGATTCCTTGACTAGCCGTACACATCCGTAGATGCTCATAATCAAGTCGTAATCATCCCGCGTTCTAGGAGTTGAGTGTGAGAGAGACTAATCACAATGAGTAGCTGATTCCTTGATTAGCCGTACACATTCGTCAATGCTCATAATCAAGTCGTACTCATGCTGTGCTAATGCAGGTAATAAATAATAGGTAATAAATAACATGTAATAAATCCTATTCCATGCACTACCAAGTTTATCCACAAAGCTCATCTTTATTGTCATACACAACTTGCGTTTAGGAACAAAGCTGCTCGAATAAAGATCCATTCACTTAGGAACTCCTACTGTGGGCACATGGAAAATATTCTATCTCTGGACTGATCAAACTTCAAGAATTTTCTTACTTTAAGCCTAGGATGAGAAATGAGGGAAGTACCACCTCTTATTTATAGATTTGATGGTGAACTGCGATATCGTGTATGTGATATCACAGGGGACAATGCGATATCGCATATGCGATATTGCAGGGGATGCGATATCGTGACGACCATGATATCGCGTCTCATCAATAGTAGAATATGAAGATTTGATTAGAGGGATAATGGTAGCTTCTAACCTAGAAGTTAGACACCTAGCCATTAAAGGTGATTCACAACTCGTGGTTAACCAAGTAACTGAAGTCTATGCATGCAAAGCTAAGCACTTACAACCTTATTGTGACCTATGGAAGTAGTTATTACAATAATTCATAGATGATGATGTCAAATACATACCTAGAAATGAAAATTCAATTGTTGATGTAATCACAACATTATCCCTTAGTGTGCACCACATGTGTTTAGCAAGTTTCCCACCTTAACTATGGATTCTGCTACTCTCATCACATAAAACATTGAGAATACCTTTGTGGTCATCATTCATACTACCCCTCCTAAGGTATGGTATGATGATATCAAATTTTACCTTATTCATGGTGAATCCTCACAAGGCCTGAATACTTCTCAAAAGGACATCATATGCAAGTGATTGAAGCAATATGTCATTGTAGATGATAACACATTATGTCAAAGATCCTATGATGACATTAGTGCTTAGGTAAAATCAAAGCCATAATAGTCCTAAAGGAGGTTCACAAGGGAGTTTGTGGAGGACATATAGGACCTAGATCCATGGTTGCTAAGATTAGATAGTTAGGCTACTATTGGCCCCATATGAAAAATGACTTCCTACAAAAGGTTAAGTGATGTAACACATGCCAACAATATAGCAACCTGATACATGTATCACTAACTAAGTTACATAAAAACTAAATAACATGGTCATTTCAATGATGGAGGTTTGATATCATTAAACCTATAATGCCTAACTCTACTACAAGGCATAGCTTCATCATTATTGCAACCAAATACTTTACCAAGTGGGTTGAGGCTATTCCCTTAAGAAAGACCACATATGAAGTTTGCAAATTTATCTTAGACAACATTGTAGCTCATTTTGCCATACCCATGACCATGGTTATAGATAATGGACCTTAATTTAGTAGGCAAGAAACCAAGAATTTTTGTTATGACCTAAGCATTAAGCATTCTTTCCCATCACCTTACTACCTTCAAGCTAATAGGCAAGCATAAGCAAGCAACAAGTCCATCATTAACTTGCTCAAGAAAATGCTCAACAATAGAAATCAAAAATGGCATACAGAACAACCTATTGCATGAAAACTAGCATGATTCCATATATCCTTATTTATGGTTTTGAAGCTATTTTACCTCTTGAATTGTAGGTTCCATCACTTCAAGTAGACTTGACTAACTTCATCAATGATGAGCAAAGCAAGGAGTTGTGGACAATAGCATTGGATTTATTAGAGGAGAAAAGTATGTAGAAGCTTTCTTGCATCAAGTACTATTAAGAGAGGAAAACGTGACAACATCACCACAACTTGACCATGCGTAAGATCAAGGAAGGGAGCTTAGTCCTCAAGGCCATCCAAGAGAATTAGGACAAATTCTCAACCAACTAGAAAGTTCCCTTTGTTATCACTAGAGTCTATGAGAATGAAACATTTAGAATAGCTGACATGGATGGGAATGAGTTGGCCAATCCAGTCAATCATTCCTATCTAAGGGCATACTACATGTAGCCAATAGATCATTAACAAGTGTGCCTACTTTTAACTATCTGCTACAACCTTAAACTAGAAACATAGCCTACTAGGGCCTATAACTAGTACCATGGCCCACCACAACTTTATACTAGCAAAATTGGTGGCCTGGATAGCCTGATTCTCATGTGGCCTATATGCATTGTAGTGTTATAATATATAGTGATGTTTTGTATTCTTTGTTGGTGCCTCTTGGGTCAATCCTTTAGGAACCAACAAAGAGGGACCACTGAAACACCATAAAATTTTATATGTTATAACCAATCTTCATTATTTAGCTATAACCAATCTTCATTGTAAATGTGAAACTTGTAATCCACAATGGACAATTTCACATACTTTATATTTTTTGGGCTGAAAAATGCCTCATAAGTGGTCAAAGCCTCATTCCCTAAGTGAAAAAAGTCATCTAGTATCTATATTTGGACTTAGGGAGGTCAAAATGCCTTTTGAAATGCCATAAAAGAAAATTGGATGGGTTTTATGGGGGGTATGCATTTTTCTATGTTAGAAACACTTGCAAGGGGTAGATCTCACTACCCCCAACATGGAAGGGTGGGGGGTTTGGAGAATTTTTCCCCTTCAACATGGAGACCAAATGCATAATTTGGAAACTTTTCCCAAACTTGGAAACTTTTTCCCTTTAGCTTGGAAAGTTTTCCCCCAATGTGAAAGTTTCTCCCCTAGCTTGGAAACTTTCCCCCTAGCTTGGAAACTTTCCTCCCTACTTTCCCTAGTGTGGAAAATTCAATCCCCCAACATGGAAGCAAAAAGGAGAAAAATTCATCAATTCATGCACTTCAACGTTAACCAACCACTTCAATAAGCATGGTGGAGAGCTAAATGTAGAAGATTCATCTTCAGCGTAGAAGGTATGCCTTGCTTACTATTTTTAGTAAACAAAATGGCCATGAGGGGAAGCACTTACTATGTTTAGTAACCCCCAAATTTGGGTACCCATTTCACCTAAATTTGATAGCCAATTTATAGAAAAACTACATCAAATTTGAAGCCCAATCATAGCCAATTTTCTGCCCCATTCATGGCCCCAAGATCCTACAAAAGCCAACCTAAAACATCATTTGGAGGTTCCACATTTTTTGATAGGATTCAGAAATTTTTGACAAAATTAAACACTCACAAGAAATTTGCATACACACAATTCCACACTTGGGGCATTTTTAGGTACACAAGAGCTCTTGCAAGTTCCCATAAGTACATTCTCTTAAACCCTAGTGTGGAAGCAATAAGGCCTTGAGATTTGGTAGATTGTGAGTGTTAACACTACACCTCTGGAATTCCAAACCTAGTGTGGAGAAACTTGGCATCCAAATATGCTACCATTCTCACCCCTCAACAGTGACCTAATTGGTATATCCAAGGTGGCAACAACAAAGGAAGGTTGAATAAGATCAAGAGTGTCTTAGCACTAGGATCATGAAGCAAATCATCTTAACTTCCATGGGCTTTGATCTCTTGCATAAGTGAATCCCCTTTTTTCTCATCCAGGCATCATTTGTACACATTTCTCTAACTTATTCTTTTTTATTTTCTTAATAAAGTTTTAAGTTTTGAGTTTTTTATTTAGTAAAATTAAATTTATTATTTGTGCATTATTCAAATCTATTTATATTTTCAAATTTTACATATCTAAGTCCCTAGTTGATTTTCTAGACTAGCTAGGGTGCCCTAAATTTCATTTTTATCATGAAGGCCCTAGGGATTTGTAGTTGGAAAACTCCTTGCACCAAGGATCCTTGGTTTTTTTGTTCCAACAATCAAGGTTTTCAGTCACAACATTTGATTTGCAAGCTCTCTAAGTTAGCTATCTAGGATTCCACAAAGGCCTTGTGATTATGGAGATCCCTGATTGTCTCAACTTGTCACCTAATCTCCTCCCTTAAGATCATAACTTGCTCCCATAGGGATTCATTGGACCTTTGACACTCCCATGAAGTTTTTGTGCATGAAATTTCAAGATCAATAGTAGTTTCATACAACTTTAGGGTTACATTTTGAACATCAAAGAAAAGCTTTGGCAAGAAGTCAAACTCCTTGTCATAGCTTAGGTCCCATGGTACTAATGGCATTGTAAAAAATGCATAACCATTGTAACGATGGAAAATGTCGGTCGCTGGAATACCGAGCGAAGATCTGTGTACACAGTCTTAACCATGAATCCGTGTGAGGGTCGTGCTAGAGAAAACGGACCCGAGGTATCCTGAACGGTCTTGTCAATCAGATAGGGACTTATTTAATTAGTAAATTATTGAATATCATAATAGTATATATTTTATATGTATATTTCATGAAATGAATTAATTTAGTGAACTGTAGAAGGAATAGAAAACAATGCAAAGAACTTGAAATACCGATAACGTCAATGCGACAAGGAAGATCAGATTTAGGAAAGATGCATAATTCCAAGATCTATGATTTGACTCGAAAGATAAATATATTGTATACAACATTCCAACAATAGACTTCGCTTATCTTTATGTGAATCATATACGAAACAACAAGAAAACTGTTTAAAAGGGAGAACAGAATAAAGGTTGTTTTACCTTGTAAGCCAAAAGTGGAATGCAAGGAAGGTCAAGCCTGGATGTCTATCAATCAACTGTTTCTGATCAATAAACCTTGCTAATCATACTAGATGATCTCTCGATCTCTGATCTGCTCCTTTGCTCTCGGTAATCTTTGGTTAAAGCTATTAATGATAGCCAATGAAGAGGATAATGTTTTCACCAAAAGACTGATCGCTCCTGTTGCCAATGCTCAAACAATGTCTTGTGTCCTTAAAAAGAAGAAAATCCTCCTCTCCCCTCTTTCCCTTTCTCCACCAACTAGAGTATTTATAAGTTTAGCATCACATGGGAAGGCACAGCCTTGATGACACATGTTTCGAACTTTCAAAACATCGTTGACTTGATAATTTTTATGTTAAAGCTGGTCATGCCGCATTATGTTTTGGGGCAGGGTCGAAGTATGCTATAAACCACTCCTGCTAAAGCTGCTTCATGATTACTCTGTGATACGCTGATAAGCGTATTGCTGCATATGGATAGCAGGTGTGTGTCTAGTACTACCTTAGCTGACTTTACACTATATTACACTTTTTTACGCTACATAGTGTGGCAGAGCGTAATAGAGCATAAAAGTAGTTAACTCAAGCTGCTTTGCACTTATTTACATTGAAAAGTGTAATGGAGCATAAAAATAGTCAACCTCACAACAAGTTACGCTTGTTTATTCTTCGTAGCGTAATAAGTGTAAAGTGACCAATCTGCAAAAAAGAAGTCAATCTGCCGCTCTCCTTTGAACTCTAACTTTGACTTCCTCGAAGCTCATTATGCTACTTGTACTACCTGAAATCGTCGATCATCGGCTGGAAGGAAACAGAGACCGTGGGATCGCAGGACGCGCATAGAAGACCCTACCTTCACCTGAGGGCAAGCTGGAGTGCACGAAGGCAGAGTACCTTGGGTGGTCCACATGCGAATCAGACAAGGATTTACCTACACGTATGCCAAAGTGCTATACGCTGGGTTATGCATAAATGACGTAAACGGACGTAAACGAGAGCATAAATGGCATAGCAGATATGAACAAGACGTAAACGTAAATGATCGTAACAGAAAACATGCAAGAAATTAGCGTAAATTGTAAACAATGGTATTACAGAGTCAGAATATAGTGCACTGGTCTAATGCAGTTGTGATGAACACAAGTCGGACGAAAAGCCCCGGTGGATGCAGGGATGACTCAGCGGGTTTACACGGTAGGCGGACCGTAGAGACTATGCATGATGTACAGGGCTTTCCAGCGTAAGAGGGTTTCAGCTCTGGTGCGCAGCGTAAATGTCTCTAGTTTGCTCTGGGATTTTTGCCAAAAAAAACCTGGGTGAAGTGGAAAAGTGGGGTTTTTATACCAGTTGTTACGCTAGACTCGGGTTAGGAGACAAGTGGTGCGTTCCCCGAGTGCATACAATTTACAAATATACAACATATTACATCTACTGGGCATATACGCGAGGCGTATACGCTACATCAGGCCGACGTACATGCTCGGCGTATACGCTGGACGTGCTGGGCATGTGAACTTGGGTGGAGATGCCATGGACGCTGGGCATACACGTTGACAATGGCTGGGCATATACGCCAGGCGTATACGCTGACAGCTGTTGACTTGCTTTAATTCTTGCTCTTCGGTGCTATCTCCATTCTATCATTGAGACTTCATTGTCGGGCGTGTGCATCTGTGGTGCCGAGCGTACAGGAGAGGCGTGTACATTGGGTGCGTAAGTCGGATGTCTATTGGGTGTATATGCTAGGTGTATACGCTGGGGATGTTGGACGTATACACTGGGCATATACGTTGTTGATGCTGGGCGTATACGCTGGTACTGCACAATTAGCGAAAAGTAAGCCCTCTGATTCTAGAAGTTGCAATGTGCGGTGCCAAATGTAGCCATGGCTATTTGTGGGTCCCAAGGACCTGCTTCTTGCTGGGGAAGTACAAAGCTCAAAATTTTGTGGTGTTTCATTGGCCCCTCTTTGTTGACACTTGGAGGAATCTACCTGAGAAGCATTGACAAATAAGTGCAAAACACCACAAGCAGCTTGATATAGACTTTGTTCTTTGCCACTTGACTAGACGTCATCACACTATGTTTAGTAGTACATGGGATCGAAAAATGAAAATTTGTAGCTGATGGAAGGCGAGAGATTGTGGGGAGTGGTGACTCCCCAAGAAATTATGCTGGGAAATGGGGTGCTTGGGTGTGCGGCATGCTGGTCCTTGTCAATAGCCATTGTTTAGTAGACTCAGAGTTCAAACATGCGATGTGCGTTCTTTGGTGGAACAAGGCTCCTGGTTAATGTTCAAGAGCGCTTGTTGGCAAGACCAAAGCCACGGGGAGGTGTGTTACATGCTTTGGAGGAACAGGGCCCATGTTTAATGTTTAGGGGGACCTGTTGGCGGAGAGCCGAAGCCATGCAACTAGATACTTCTTGGCCGTTTTAGACATGAGTACTTGGTTTTGAGACAACTGCCTTCCCGCCTGGGGCTTATATGAGAAATGCCAAGAGTCTCATTTTTTTTTAAGAAATCGTAAAATTTGCATTGATTTTGTACTCATGTGTGCCAGTACGTGACAACATGTTGAAAATTTTGGGTCTACTAGGCACATCAAAGGTGTGAAGGAATAAAATGTGTTGGTGAACGGATAGGAGATGAGTCGGTGAATGGGGATGTGCTAGTGAACGGTTTGATTTAGTCTCGCTATGTGTGCTATGAACATTGTTTCATCTTGCCGCTTGTGATGAAATGCATTCTTGTGCGAAAACCTCTGGGTGTCATCCTGCAAACACAACTCCAAGTAGACAAGAAAACAATGAGTGAATGATCAAGCTTAGACTTACATGGCGGCAGTGTGTTAGTAGCAGCAACGTTGATAGGATCTCCTGATGGCGGGTGATGCAGTGATGAAGCGTAAATGTGGTGGCAGATTGATGAACCAACGATGAACTTGCTACTTTATAGTCTTGGCGGACTACCATGGGTTAGTTTTATGTTGTAACCCATTGGACATTGCCTGTTTAGTGTCGTGGCGGACGTTACATTGCCATTTTTTAGTCTTAGTGGACTATGAGGAGGAAAGCTAATTTATAGTCTTAGCGGACTCTGACGGTTATGATGGTGGTAGTTTATTGTCGTGCCGGATGGATGCTAGTTTATCGTCATTGCAAACGCTACGGGGTATCAGTTTATTTTCATGATGCCAGGATAGTTGTGGTATCAGTTTTGAGTCGTAACCAAGGACTGTTCTGTGGTATCAGTTTACCGTCATGATTCCAAGACAAGCTGTGGTATCAATTTATAGTCATGATTCCAGGACTTACACATACCTGAGCTCATACTTCAAACGTGAAACGGTATTAGGTACAAGTGATTGGTCAGATTGGTAAGCTCGTTTCCTTCCATGTCAGCTAGTTTGAATGTTCCATTGTCGAATGCTTTGGTAACCAAGTAAGGCCCTTCCTAGTTAGCTGAGAACTTGTTCGGGTGTTCCCGAATGCCTTTAAGCACGAGGTCACCTTCTTTGATAGGGCACTTGTTGATGTCATGCCGATGTCATTGCTGTTGTAGTTTTTGGTACCATTCGATCTGATCGAGGGTGCACACATGTTCTTCCTTCACCGAGTCAAGATCAATGACGCGTAGATCATTGTTTTGCCCATCGTCGAGGAGCCCAGAAAGTGTGATCCTTAAAGATGGTACCTACAATTCCAAAGGTAAAACTACTTATGAATCGTAAACAGGACTGTATGGTATCTTACCTATCGAAGTTCGATGCGTAGTACGGCATGCCCACAATGCGTATGTCAATTGTTCATGCCATTTTCTTTTGCTTTGGGTAAGCATTTTCTTAAGTATTGTAATAATGGTCTAGTTTGTTGCTTCCGATTGTCCATTGCCCTGAGGATAGTAAGGGGATCAAAATGAGTGTTTGATCCCTAAATTTTCACAAAAAGCTTTGGTTTCGCTGCTAAATTGTGGCCCGTTGTCAGTGATGATTGCCATGGGAATGCCAAAGCAGGTTACAATGTTTTCTAGAATGAAATTGCACATGTTCTTGGATGTAATTTTTCGAAGGGGAGCGGCTTCGACCCACTTCATGAAGTACTCTGTGGTGGTTATAATGAAACTATGGCCTGCGGAAGACGAGGGGGTTATCTGACCAATGAGGTCCAACCCCCACTTTTGAAAGGGCCATGTGATTTGCATTGTATGTAACTCATTTGATGAGACATGTATCAGATTGCTATGTTTTTGACAAGTACTACATGTTTTGAATTTGGTGAAATATTCGTATTCCATGTGTGGCCAATAATAGCCCAAACGCCTGATTTTCGTTGCCATGGCTTTTGGCGCTATGTGTCCTCCACATAGTCCTTCATGTACCTGTTCAACAATAGTTTGGGCATCGGTACTACTAACGTAGGTTAGCAATATGCCTTCGTAAGATCGTCGGCACAGTGTGTTCCCTACCAAGGTATATTGCTTAGAACATTTCCGTACTGCATCCCTCGGTGCATTTGTTAGATGTCGTGGTGTTTTGCCACGTAGAAGGTATTCTTTTATGTCCTCGTACCATTCTATTACATGTTTTGAACTAACAGATGCAATTGGCAACGTGTCAAGGGTGTCAGTGATTGGTTCAGCACAACTGGCTACGGAGCTTGGTAATGCGTGGAACATATTTGGAGATATGTTTAGTGCTAATGTGGCTAACGCATCTGCAATGGTGTTATCATTCCTGGAAACGTGTTGCATATCGATGTCTTCGAATTGCCTCATTAGGTGTTTTGCTAAGTCGCAGTATGGTTGTAAATGTTGGGCTTTACATGTATAGACATCTGTGACTTGATTTACGACCAGTTGCGAGTCCCCTCTAACTATAAGCCGTGTGATGTTTAAAGCCAGAGCTGCTGTGAGACCTCTAAGGAGACATTCATACTCTGCTATGTTGTTGGTACAAGGAAAGTTGAAACGATAGGCAAAGGATCGGATCTCCCCATAGGGATAGGTGATGACAGCGGCTGCACTTCCTCCCCGAGAGGTGGATGCCCCATCAAAGTTCAAAATAGCATCGTAGTCATCGGGTACTATGTCTATGGCACTTATATTCTCATATGGGAAGTCTGGGTCTATAGTCGCTTGGTCGCACGTTGGTGATGTTGCCATTTGATTTACTATAGCTTGACCCTTAACTGATGATTGCGCTACGTAGTACAGGTTAAACTCAGCTATCATGGCCTTCCACCGGGCTATTCGACTTGTTTCGTAAATATTCCCTGTTATGGCTCTCAGTACATTGTCTTTGAAAATTATGTAAACCTGGTTACGGAAGAGGTAATGTCGCCATTTTCTTAAAGAAAAGATCAAAGCTAAACATGACTTCTCCACGTCATTGTACCTTTTCTCATGGGCAACTAATGCGTGGCTCAGGTAATATACAGGGACTTCGGTTCCGTCATCTCGTTTCTGGAAAAGCATAGATGTGATGGATGAATTCGAAGTAGCAAGGTAGATGTAGAATGGTTTATCATTTTGAGGTGGATAAACTGTGGGTAGCCGGGCAAGTGCTATTTTAATTTCATCGAATGCCTGTTGACACTGCGGAGTCCATTCAAAATGTATGTTCTTGCGTAACAGGTGGTTCATGGGCTTTAGTTTATCTATCAATTTTTCTATGAAGCGCCTGATGAACTGTAATCTACCTTGTAGACCTCGAAGTTCAGTAAGGTTGCTTGGTGGTTTCAGGTTTGTTATGGCTTTGACCTTATCGGGGTCTACTCATATCCTTGCTTCTGATGCTATAAATCCAAGCATTTTTCCTGTTTTGACGCCGAAGACACATTTTTTTGGGTTAAGCCTCAGTTCATACTTTAGACAACATTTCAATACTAAATCGAGATCCTGTACATGTTGTTCCTCCGTTTTTGACTTAACCACAATGTCATCCACGTAATCGTTGAGTGAGTGTAGTATGTAATCGCTAAAGATAAATTTCATCGCTCTTTGATACGTGGCCCCAGCGTTCTTGAGACCAAAGGGCATCATTGTGTAACAAAAGGTTCCCCATGGTGTCATAAAGGTTGTCTGAAGCTGATGTTCCGGGTTGATACATATTTGATTATATCCCGAGAAGTTGTCCATGAAGGATAATAGCGCATGCCTAGCAGTTGAGTCAACGAGCTGATCGATGCTGGGTAGAGGAAAATAATCCTTTATGGTGGCAACATTCAAATCTCAGAAGTCAATACACAAACGAATTCTTCCGTTCTTTTTTGGAACAATGACCATGTTGGACACCCACTCGGTGTAATCAACAGCCCGAATGAAACCAGCTTGATAAAGCTTGGTGATCTCATTGCAAACTGCTAATGCTACCTTGGGTTTAACCTTTCGCACTTTTTGTTTTACTGGTCTCAACTTTGTGTCAAGGATAATATTGTGTTGGACAATTCGGGGGTCTAGCCTGGGCATGTCCATATAGGACCAAGCGAATGCTTTCATATTTTCCCTAAGCACGTTCTCGATGTTTTTGGCTAATGGCGGTTGTAATAAGGTGCTTAACTTTAGAATTTTAGTTTCTCCATTGGGCATGACGATGGGAGTTTCAGACAACGGGTCTTCAGTGATATTCTCGGCCTCTATGTCAAGGAATTTTGTCATGTCTTTGTAATCATCTGTTACTTGCTATGATGAGGCTATGATTGCATTGTCTGTTGGTGAACTCAAGTTGATGAGATTTATGTTAATATCTCTTGTAATTTTTCCGTATGGTCCATCAATGATTAACAGTGTGGTTAAATGCTAGCGGTCCATTGAGCTTGCTCCTGCCAATAAATAGAGAGCTGAATAAGCAAAGGTGTATCGTTCTATGTCTTTTGGCGATTTTAAACTATGTGTACATGCATAGTGGTGGATTATCGTCACACTGGGACACATGGTAGTTTAACGCCTTACTGGGCATTGAGTGGCAGTTAAAGGCCTTACCGGGCCGTAACTTGGATGGGGAAATGGCAGTTTAAGGCCGTACCGGGCCAATATGGCGGTTTAAACTAGAACGTTCAGAGTAAACATGTAAAATAGGGTCCATAGAGGAACCAAGACGTAGCAATCTCTATTTTTAATAATGTTTATTAGTTTTATTATATATATATATATATTTTTTTTATTTTTTGGTCGAAAAATAAGGAAAAAGGAGAAAAAAAGCAAAAAGGCGTAACGGCGGTGTCATCGTCAGTGCAGCGGAGCGTCAACGTCGGTGCAGCGGAGCATCAGCATCAGCGAAACGCTATATAAAGGGTGGGTCCATTTACTTCTTACTTTGAAAGTGACATAGCGTAAGCGATAGCGTAAACTGTGAAAGCGTAAGCGTAAACTACATTTCCTTAGCGTAAGCGTAAATTTCCTCGAGCGTAGACGTCGAAGAATAGCCCCAGCGTAGACGCGTAGCATTAAACCCCAGCGTAGACGCGGAGTGTAAACTTCCAGGTGTCAGCGTAGACACTTCTTCTCAGTAGCGTAAACTTGTATCGTTAGCGTAAACAGGCTGAGATGGGCAAGGGCAAAGAAGTGGAGGGTCAGGGAAGGAAGGGTCCTGACTTGACCTTTGCGGAGGAGACGGAAGCTATGCTGCAGGGCCTTCCCAGGCCAAGGATCCCATCCTAGCCGATGACATCCCACAAGTAGGCTCTGATCTTTGCCTCTAATTATTTCTGTGCTTTGTCCTGTATAGCGTAGACAGTCTCGGCGTATACGCTGAGCATAGGGGTTTTTAGATGCATGGGGTTTTGCGGCGTGTACGCCGAGTGTCACTTTAAAGCGTAAGCCATGGCATCATGAGTTTTTTGTGCAGTCTTGTCAGTGTGATTTATTTGTTTTATTAACGTAAACTCTTTATTATGACGGTGTATATGTTGAGGGTTTATTCGGCGTATACGCTGTTAGTTTGCAGCTGTCTGTCAGTGTAAACTTGTTTATTCCGTGCTAGCGTAGACTGCTTACGCTTAAATCGAGCTGCAGCGTATACGCTGAGGGTCTCGTCGGCATATACACTAAGGGTAGGATAGTTCATTTTCGGTGTATACGCTGAGCCAGGCAGCGTATACGCTTAGTGTACAACGTATACGCTGAGTTTGGACTACGTTTTTGCGCTAAGTGTGAATGGTTTCGCCGGTGTATACGCTGGTCTATGTGGCATATACACTGAATGCAAATAGTTAGTAAAATTTTTCCAGATTTTAAGTGTCGATTTATGATGTAAAATTTCACATTTCGAGCTAATCTATCGTGGTATCATGATTGTTTACAAGGACAGAAAGCGCTTCCTCATCTTTGTCGAACTTGTTGGGGTATTAACATGGGTTGGCCCCATTGAGGAAGGCAAGGTTCCCCCGGATCTGACCGTGGATGATAATGGGGTTTGGTTTAGGGGAGGCGCGTGTTGATTTCTGTCCTTCCTATTGGACAATTTCAAGGTGGCTATCTAGTCCAACTTTGACAAGGTGACTGCACGGAGCGTGCTTGAGGAGATGCTACCGGGGACTGCAGAGGGTGTCATGGTTTTTATACAGGACATTGACGAGGGGCCTCTGGTTAACAAAGATGGTACTACCCACGGGCCCCGATCTATGTGCCCATTAACGCGCGTGTGGGCACTATTGCCGCGAGGGTTGGATTATCTCAACAATACGTTGTTCATAGTTGCCCGTGCGCATACATTATTCTAGAACCCTCCCAGCATAGTGTATCAAGTGGCCAGGTAGGAATGTTTAAGCTTACTGTTTCCTTTCGCTGTTTAGCGTTTGCTTCTTGTTTTGACCCATATTTGCTTACAGGCCGAAGACCAACCCGGATGGGACACTCATTGAAGATGAAGGATTAGCCCTTGCTCGCACTGCTCTGTAAGCATTTATGACAGGCCCCACACTTCGTGGGACCGTACTGGGTCAAACGAAGGGTTCGATGGTCCATTTTCATAAGCAGTTCTCCAGACCATTTATGATGTGCAAGGCTCGTGGGTGGCTTCATGAAGGCTGGACTGACAACAGGCCAGTCTTTCCTCATGACCTTGGCAGCACATCTAGATCTACCATTAATGGTAAATGATAACATTTCCTAGATGTGTTAGTGGGTTTGTCCAATTGTTTTGATTTATGTTGATACGACCATTTTAAATTGCTTTTACAGTTGATGTACCTTCTGGTGAGGATCCAGTGACCACTGGGTGAACCGAGATGACTTTGTCGATGAAGTTCGGAGGGGTGGCTAAGGCCCAGAAGTGGTTGCGTAATCGTGCTCCTCCATCCCTCGCTCGCTGCCTAGATGATGCTAGCCTCATGAAGCTTTTTATGACCCCGAGTCTTGACGTTTCCATTGGGGAGATGATCGGGATTGTAGACTCCTTTAATGAGTCTGTCTCATACTACAGCACTCGGATTAAGGGTGTGAAGGTAGTTTTCCATCTATCGCCCAAGTTCTTTTCAAACCTATTTGGCGTACCGGCAGATGGCTTGAATGTAGTACTAGACAAAGCTCATAAGGAGCTCCAGATGATTCAGGAGTTGGAAGATTGGCTAGGTGTGGCCAAGGGTGTGAAGGGATTCTCGATGTAGGGGAACACAAAAGTTGTAGAAGTGAACGAACTATATCCCCTGTTCAGAGCATGGGTATTCCCTAAAACTCTTTCCCAGGTGAGATGCCTTGGGGTTGAGGCTGTTTGTGTCATGCGAACTGTTTTGGAAACAGGCATGCGATATAACTGGGCACGATTTTTGTTGTTGGGCATGAACAAGGAGATAGTGCGGTTGCGCTCGAATGTCGAGGCACAATCCCATTTCACCTTCACATTCTTCGTCGGTCATCTTCACCGTTTTGCTGAGTTCCTGGCAGTTCGCGCAGACAACAAGTTTGTTCTGCAGGATTGGGGTCAAATATCCCGCCCATGGATCAACCACTTGTTTGAGATAGCTAAATCCCAGGATGCCCCTGAAGGTATTGATGAATCTACTTCTATCACTAGAGGGGGGGTCATCTGGCGGTTCAATCCACACACGTGATAGTTTGGGATTGGAACCAGATGAGGTACCCTACACTACTAGAAGGGCAGAACGGGTCATCAAGGAGACCGTTGGCCAAGCTAAGTAGCGAGACTAGAACGACGCGTTTGGATGTACCGATGAAGATGGTTCCCCCAGAGAGGACCATTGAGGTTAGTTCATCTTGTACCCGTGAGCCATTTACTTGGTTTGAAATGCCAAGCAAAATGGATTTTGTGGCTGGACTCAAGGAAGAAGTCGTTGAACGGATCTAGGAGGCCCACCCTGACATAGGTATACATTATTTAAAGGTTTGGAACTTCACATCCTTTTTATATTGTCCTAACATTTTTATTTTTCGCGTGGGCAGGTGCTAAATTGAGATGGGATCCCTTTGAAAGCATTAGTATAGAAATTTTAATCACACTTTCCCCAGAAGTGGAACAGGTGCCTAGGCCTGTTTACGATGGAGTTGCAGAAGGCTTTGTGCACAATGCTAAATCGTTGTTGACCTGCAGGCTTTCCATTGAGTAGTTGTGGCTATAGATTCAGGTAAAAGAAACAGAAGTCTCTAAGTTGGTGTTGGAACGTGAAGATATGAAGGCCTAGTACGAGTTCGCCGCTGCTAGGCTAAGCGGTGATCGCTCTTGACGAACGTCCGAGATCACGTATACAAGATATTGGAATTTACTAAACCGTCATGCATCGCTGACTCGGAGAATGGCAGAGCGTAAAGCCCAAATCGATCTCCTGAACCTTAAATGTCAAGATTGGAAAGCCTTTGCTTCCAAGGTTCATAAGTGGGGTCAGGATGAGAAAAGTCACAAACATTACTACAAGAACTCACTAAAAGAGGTGTCTATTGAAAAGCGGCAACTAGAGATGTTTGTGGAGGGTTTGGGTTTGCATTCTGCTTTCGATACTTTTGCTCAGAATACAACTGTGGAAATGGAGTCACCTACGAGGGTAATCACAACTACTTCTGGGGAAGTGTCGGTTGGCGAATTCCCTCTGAAGCATCCTACCTGGTCAATTGTCGACAAAGGAAAGACTTTGGTAGATGTTGACATAGGCATGGATGGGACAGACTGGGCTAGCATTTCAGAAGAAGAAATCCTTCGTCGGCTGAAGTTTGGCTTAGGGGGATCTCCTATGGTAAGCGTTTTTTCTTTATGAAATTAGTTTACTGAATAGTATTTAAAACTTTGACATTCACTTATTCTTATGTTGGTTGTTCTTTTGGTATTTTCAGGATGAAGGTGGTGATGATGCTCAAGAAGCTGGCCCCAGTGGAGCAGGTGCCTCTGACACTGGTGGATCTAAAGGGGACGACCCTCCCGCCCCGGATGCTTAGGCTTTTTTAGTTTTTAAGCTTTTTGTTGTTTTTTGAATCAGACTGATATGGGAATTGTAATTTGTGAAAATTTTGAGATGACGAAAATAGTTGATACTTGTAATTGTACAACATTGCATGTAAGAAAATTTTTGTTGATTTTGACTTTAATTGTAAACACGACGCAGCAGTGAAAAGATGTTTTGGCTTGTTTTTCTGTTTTATTTTAAATGTAAAGCGGACATGTGATTATAAATGCTGAACAAAAAGGAGAACAAAGTATGCACGCATGAACTAGTTTAAGGTCATTTTGGGCCCCCAGTCGTAAACGAAGAATATTTCTAATGACACGGGCGGATATTTTTTGTTGACCGATAATTGCTGATTGTGGCTAGTTTTACATCTTTGCTAATGTGATAGTTTAACGTCATTTCGGACAAGGAGTGTAGTTTAGTAATAATAATTTTTTTTTTGTTTTTTGATTTATCGTAGTTTAGTATCATTTCGGACGGATGGTAGTTTAACGTCGTTTCAGACATGTTATAGTTTAACGTCGTTTCGGACTAGAGTGTTGATATTATTGTAATAGTTTTTTGATTTTCTTCTTTTTAATGTTAGGCGATATGTCAACCGGGATGATTCTATATTCAGCGTCCCCTTCACTGATTACGTTAAACAGTAATTCAGCCCAAGGGACGTCTGATTGAATGGCTTTCGTGTCAGTGTTTTCAGATGCTTCGATGGTTGGTGAGGGTTCTGTGTTATTTTCCATTTGAGAAGTTGCATGTACAATGTCAGACGCAGGTGTTTCTGCTTTAGGAGGCTGTTGTTCTATGTTCGAAAGTTTACTGCTTACCGGTGGGTGAGCATTTTTATCGTTTCTTTTAGCCTCTTCAAGCTCGACTTTTGATCCTTGGTCCATGTCCACGTGTGATGAGATAATAGGCGTAGCGGCTTCCCCGTGTATAATGATTTCACCACCTTCATAAGGAAGGTGGATCTCCTGGTGTACAGGGGAGGAGACAGCTCTCAGTTGGGCCAACCAGGGTCTTCCTAATATTAGGTTGAACCCTGGCATCTCATCGACTACTAGGAATTAGTCAGATGTAGGGAACTGGTCCCCCGCTATGAAGTCTAAGGTTATTGTGCCTTTCACCATTACACGTGACCCACTGAATGACTTTAAACATGTAGTCACAGTTGGTTTAATTAATTTAGTAAGCCCCAATTGTTCGATGATGGGATATGGTACAACATTTGTTGTAGCTCCATCGTCTACGTGGACTCTATGTATCTTGAATTGGTTGATACGTATCGTTATGAACATAGGGGCTGTTGTTATTTCCCTTGTTCTCTTGTCCACCTTAATGTTGTCATCATGGAAGCTCAAGGGTTTAGGAGTGGTCCCGTGAGATGAGTACATTACCGCATGGATGGCAGGTTCATTCGGGGGCATGTCCTCGCTTACCGGGATCGACGTTAACATGCGTACTAGAGCTTCTCGATGTGTTTGGGATGTTAACACCAAGTCATACAAGCTCAATGAAGTGTTCTTTTGCTTCAATGCTTGGGTGACTTGTGTCAAGGCCATTTCCAAATCTTTACTATTTGGAGTGTTTTTATCAATGATAACTCGGTCCATTAGGCCCAACAGTTTTATCTCATGTTTTGTTGGTTTGTCATTTTTGTTCGAGGCTATCGTTTTAAGCGGTTCATGTTTTTCAGATGATTCACCTTCACTACCTGCATCTGATTGGTTGTTAGGGGACGACATAGGCACAGAGTTAAGTGGAATGGACCTAGGTGGCCCCAGAGCTAACCGTTGGCGTTCTTTCTCCATACGTTCTCATGTGTGGCATGGAGGTGGGGCTAGTCTTGGAGCCTTGGGCTGTCCTAGGACTCGCACCACATATGGCATTGGGCGGGGTTGCAGTTGTGCCATTGGATGTGATTGGTTAGAAGGCTGACCAGGGACCCTAATGATGTAGGGGCTGGGCTGGCCTGGCGCTCGTGAGATGGATGTTTGGTAATCATTAGGAGTTTTGGGTATCCTAATGACATACGGAGTTGATTTTGATGGAGGTTGGACCTCCGCTGTGGTGACCGCAGGTGGTACCCGGACTACGAAAGGGGTAGGCCAAGTATGAGGGGTTGTTGCATTCGAGGGGACAATGGGAGGGACATGTACTACATACGGTTTGTCCCATGTCATGGTGTTAGGGGTGGGCATGGACACAGTGGGGGGAATCTGAACTACGAATGGCCTATTAGGTGTTTCCTGTTTATATTGGGGATAGATAGTGTTAATGCTAGGTGCTTCAGAATCATCATCAAGGTGGATTGTATTAATGATGTATGGCACCTCTTTGGTGTTCAAGGGGTCTTTGTACACCCCCATGGCTTGATTCTGCAGTTGGACCGGGTTGGCCTCGTCAAAAGTGATTTGGCCTTCATCGATCATCCATTGAATATCCTGTTTCAAGGTGAAACAGTAGTCTGTACCGTGTCCATTTCATTGATGGTAGTCACAAAAGTGATCCATTCTAAAGCCTTTGGGTATGGGAGGCTCATCCGGCATTGCTAAACTTGGGTTCTGAACAAGTTGGCAGAACCGGTCGTGTCTCTATATGGCTGCGGGGGACAACTATTTATGTTTCATCAGCCCAGCCTTTAGGAGTTGATCAAAGAGCTGGGAAGGCTTCATTGGCAGAGGCGTGTATTGTGAGGGTTCTTTCCTCTCGAAGTTTCGCGTGCGGTTCGTTGTTGGGTTTTGCAATGATGATGATTCTGGCGTGGCTATGGGAGTTGGTTTATTGTAGTTAGTAGGGGATGCGGGTGGTTTGTTTTGTTGTTGCGCCCCTGCTATTGATGCTATAGTGGCCTTGGCCTTCTCTTTATCTTTTTTGATGTGTTGATTCTTAAAGGCTAGGTATGCAGGGTCATGGCTATTTTGGGCCACTTCTTCTATGTTTTTAACTTGTACAAATGCTTGGTTAAGATCACGCTCATTAAGGTAATACAGCTTGGATTTAAAGAAATAGTTAACAACTCCCTTGAAAACTGTGAGTAGGTATGTTTGGGATATTGGCTCGTGTAACTCGTTGAGGGTGGTGCTCCACCTTTGGATATATTTATGCATAGGTTCAAGCGGTGCTTGCTTGACCTGTATGAGGCTGTCCAGGGTGGTCTCGGGTTTCAAGTTGTACTTGAACTGAGTCACGAACTAGTGTAATAAGTCTTTCAAGGAGAAGATGGAATTCCTTGGCAGGGCCCAATACCAATCAAGTGCCCTCCCCACGAGGGACATGGGGAACACTCAAAGAATGGAATGGGGCCATGCCTGGAGCAGCGCGCATTCTAGCCTAAATGTTATCAAGTGTGCATTGGGATCTGTCTCCCCATTGTATTTGGTTAGTGTTGGTAAGGGAACACCTTTGGGAAAGGTTAAGGGTGGGACAGATGAGCTGATGGGGTCATCTTGGTAGAAATCCACTACCTTCAGCTCCCCATCGGCGGTTGTTCTGAGGCGTTTTACCTCATCAGCTAATTCTTGCATTAGTTTCTTGGCATCTACCTAATCTTGGGCACTCGGTAACATGGCAACTTGAGGTTGTGCTATATTATACAGGTTAGACTATTGGACGGTGGGATGAAAGGCTGAAAGCTGTGTGGCCGGGGGTCGCACTTGTGGCACGTGATAGGGGAAAGGTTGTGGTGGTATGTTATAGTGAGGGGGTTGATGTTGCTGCGGTTGAGCACCCATCGTTACCCATTGTGCAGCTATGTTTTGTGGAGGGACCCCCTGTTGGGTTACGGCGGTAGAAGGGGTTGTATGCATTTGGATGTGCGGGATGTAGTGAGCGGATGTGGATGCCAGTATCAGGTGTGGCATCCCTATCACTCGGAGTGGGAGTGTCACTCCCACGCTATCGTGAGGGGCTGGTGCTTGTGAAGATGGGCCAGCTGCTGCATCAGGGCTGATGGCAAGAGGGAGCGTGCTGAATTGCGGATCAGTTGGAGGTGGCACATGAGCAAATGAGGATGTGTGCGATGGAGGCATTTGTGGGTGAGTTAATCTGAGGGGTTGGATGGGTAGGATCTCCCCTGTATCGAGATGAAAAATGGGGTTAACCTGTGCTTGCAAGCTTAGAGTGTGATAAGAATCCTCTTGTTCAGATTGAGTGGCAAAGTCGTCCTCTTCCTCTAGTTGGGACTCTAGTATAGGCTGATCCAAGGAATGTCTCCTATGCAGGAGGAGCCGTGTGACGAGCTCTGAATACTGCTCCGGAACAGGGATGACGTCATATGGTGAGGAGATGAACTCGTGTCCCCCTCTATAAAAGAGTTTGAACTGCCTCTTTACCTCCAGTTCGGCTCGGTCTACAACCAGGCCATCTTGTATCTTAATGCATATAAAGTTATACTGATCCTGAGTTATGATGTCAGAGGCCGTGTCTCTTCCTTGCAACCTTAGGGACTGGCGGGGCCCCGCAGTGGGTTGTACTCTTGGGTGTTGCGTGGCAGGCTATTGGATAGCGATGGTGTCCATGACGTCGGTTGCTTGAGCTGTTGCAGCGGTACTGTTCATGGGGTTCACGATGAGTCGCTAAGGGTATGAAACGGGGTAGAGGAGCGAAATTAGTGTGCTTGGTATAGCGTAAACTAAGGGACAAAGTGCAGCATATACGCTTCAACGTTCAGCGTATAGCGTCAGCGTAGACAGCGTATAGAGCGTAAGGGGTGGAGCGTATATGCTAGGCAGTGTATACAGCTTCGGCGTAAATAAAGTACAGCGTAAACAGAGTACAGCATGAACAAGATAGAGCATAAAACAGAGTATGACGTAAACAAAGTACGGCGTAATACAAGACAGCGTAAACAAGGCTCAGCATAAAACTAGGCAAAGCGTAAACAGAATACAGCGTAAATAATGCTTAACGTACGACAAGGGATAGCGTAAATACTGAACAGCGTAGACGTTGGACAGTTCGCAGGATGAGTTTTCAGGCTAGGTTGCGTAGATGTTGGGGTTTCTGTGGACAGTCCACGTGAGGTTGGCAGTGTATACACTGAAAGACTTGCAGAGTTTGACACAGGGCAGTGAAAAAGTTGATGAGCGTAGATGCTGGTAAGCGTGCAGGCAAGGTTTTCATATGAGGTTGAGGTTTCAACAGAAGACGGAGTGGTTGGCGGCGTATATGCTCAATAGCATAGATGCTGAGAAGTTTGAAAGCGAGTTTTTTTGGGAGGTCCTCCTTCTAGCACAAATTTCTGTACCGCCTGAAATCGTCGGTCACCAGCTGGAAGGAAACAGAGACCGTGGGATCGCAGGACGTGCACAGAAGATCCTGCCTTCGCCGGAGGGTGAGCTAGAGTGCACGAAGGTAGAGTACCTTGGGTGGTCCGCACGGGGATCAGACAAGGATTTACCTACACGTATGCCAAAGTGCTATATGCTTGGTTATGCGTAAATGGCAGAAACGGATGTAAACGAGAGCGTAAACAGCGTAGCAGATATGAACAGGGTGTAAATGTAAATGAGCGTAATAGAAAACATGCAAGAAATTAGCGTGAACTGTAAACAATGGTATTACAGAGTCAGAATACAATGCACCGGTCTAACGCAGTTGTGATGAACATAAGGCGGACGAAAAGCCCTGGTGGATGCAGGGATGACTCTGTGGGTTTGCACGGTAGGCGGAGCATAGAGACTGTGCACAACGTACAGGGATTTCCAGCGTAAGAGGGTTTCAGCTCTGGTGTGTAGCGTAAATGTCTCTGGTTTTCTCTGGGATTTTTGCCAAAAAAAACCCGGGTGAAGTGGAAAAGTGGGGTTTTTATACTAGTTGTTACGCTAGACTCGGGTTAGGAGACACGTGGCGCGTTGACCGGGTGCATACAATTTACAAATATACAACATATTACATCTACTAGGCGTATACGCGGGGCGTATATGCTACATCAGGTCGGCATACACGCTGGGCGTGTGAACTTGGGTGGAGATGCCATGGACGCTGGGCGTACACGTTGACAATGGTTGGGCGTATACGCCAGGTGTATACGCTGACAGCTACCAACTTGCTTCAATTCTTGCTCTTCAGTGCTGTCTCCATTCTGTCATTGAGACTTCATCGTCGGGCGTGTGCATCTGTGGTGCCGAGTGTACAGGCGAGGTGTGTACATTAGGCACATAAGTCGGATGTCTGCTAGGCGTATATGCTCAGCGTATATGCTTTTGATGCTGGTCGTATATGCTAGGCATATACGCTGGTACTGCAAAATTAGCAAAAAGTAAGCCCTCTGATTCTAGAAGTTGCAATGTGCGGCGCCAAATGTAGCCGTGGCCGTTTATGGGTCCTAGGGACCTGCTTCTTGCTGGGGAAGTACCAAGCTCAGAATTTTTTGGTGTTTCACTACTCTGCGTAATGGAGCATAAATTCAGTCCTGAACAAAAGACTTGGTGGAATATGCGACAATTCGTACTCTACTGCTTAGGCCTTAAACTTTGTCGTATTCGCCGAAGTAAGCTACCTTGCAATATCGCGCTACATTAAGCAGAATTACGCCGAGCGACATGATGCTATGTTGCGTAATGTGATGTAAAGAGAGAAAACAAAACAAAGTTAGAATTTTTAAGAAACTTGGAGACTTGATGTTGTGTGCCTCTTTGCCTTATTCTATGTTCTAGATTTCTGCTACAAACTTTCACCCGAATCGTGAATCTTTGCCCTAGGCCGATTTGCAATTTTCATGGTGTTTCAAACATAAATACAACCATAAGCATGATCCATAACCAAACATAGCCATAACATAAATACAACCTATAACCAGATATACTTCTAAAATATAGTAAAATGAATAAGACAAATAAAACAAAGTTCTTACCATTCTTAGGTGCAACCTGTTGCAACCAATCGATGATGTCCTTGGCCATGCCATGCATAAGCTCCATCTTGTCTAGAACCTCTACCCATGGCTTCATGTGAAACTTAGGTGTAGAGGCCTTTTCTTATGGCTCAAGAACTACAATAAGCATAACAATCATTTAATGGTTAAAATGAAAAGCAAACTTAAAACCATAGACTATAACAAGTAGCATTAAGATGTGTGCATACTTGGCTCCTCTTCTTCCTCTAGGATGATGATGGGGGATGTACCTAGTAATGGAAAACCAAATAAGGTGTCTAGGTCATCTAAATCAATGTTGGCTAACCATTTAGCCTCATGTTACTATAAGAGCATCTCCTTTGCACACCTTTAGTCCTCCACTATTGTAAAAATGGCACACCTCTGTGCCTCCTCTACTACTTCTACTACATGCCTTTGCTCCTCCTCAGTAACAACAACTTGGGCTACCATATCCTGATTCTTATCTATAACCATAAGACATAAAATATATTAGCACACACAATATAAATATAACCATAAGACATAAAACATAGAATATCCAAAACATAGTTAAGACATACTGGTGGTTGTTTGATGTGACCTATTAAGCTTCAACTTAAGCTTCTTCATGGAGGATTACTCTACTGTTGGTGTTGCTTCCTATACAGGCTATTTTAATTTTTCCCTAGCTACCCTGTTAGCCTTAGAGTACAACTCTCAAGCCCTCCTAATATTAGCTAGAACTGTGAGAGGCTCCTCCCCCATGCTACCAAGGAAATCACACTAACTACCACTAACTCCCTTAGTAGTCATAAACAGTGACTCCCCAACATCCTCTGGTGGATTTTGAGCTTGTATAATAGGATAAATATGATTTATCCAAGGCTTAGAGAGTTGGTTACTATCTTGGATCACAAAAATTCCATCCCTCCTCACCACCAAGAATTCCTCAACCTCTTCAAATAAGCTACAAAAAATGCATCATTTATGTGCATTATTGTTGAGGTATCTTTCCAAAGCTTGAGGATCTTTTATCAAAGCCCCAACCAAAGAAGTAGCCTAGTTAAACCTAGTGTCCTCCATTAGGACCTTCTTAAAGGTTGACTCATATGTGATGTCTCACCTTCTTTTATGATAAACTTTTAGGAAAGGCATGAGATCTGAACAAGGGATAAGCTTCCCTTACTTTAGCATCCATAAAATCATCTAAGGCAAACTTAGAGTAGGCACAGCTAGCACTGAACCATGCCTCAATTTCCTCATGATGGCTTGCCTTCTTCACTAGTCTAGTGGCAACTTTCATCCCATTAGTAGGAACACTATACAAGTCATAAAAGGTAGCCTCGTAGATGGGTATGGTGACTGAAACACCTCTAATTATAGTGTTGAACTATTTAGCTTTTGCATCAAAGAAGTTGATGACATTCAACATCTCTACAGTAGGAATGGAAGTGACACGTGCCATGAAAACATCAAGAAAACATGCATGCTTAATGTTTACTTGGATATTTCTAGGCATCTATCCCCTCAACCACTTCTATGCTAATCACACCTCATTGAATTTTAGGATGAGGATATCCTCATGGTATCTTGAAATAGATAAGGTGATTTCAAAAGAGGTGGAAGGTCCTACAAGGTTACAACAAATGCTTAGCATCAGCATAGGCACATTTAGCAAAACCAAGATATAACCAAAAAATAAAATCATAAGTTAAGACCATAGAACACTTAAGACCTAGGTTGCCATAACAATATTAGACATAACATAACAAATCATTCTTACACTCACCTTTCTTCTTCTTGTTTGATGAGGCTTATGTGAAGGTCTCTATAGCAATGGTCTTCTTCCTAATGTACTTGGGGCCCACCCACCAGCTATGTGTTTTCTTGGTGGCTACACACTTCTTGTAGATGGGGTAAAAGTCATTAGTGTATTTATCAAAGTTACGTCTTAACTGATCATATACAATAGTCCTGATTTTTGGGCCTTTGGTGAATACACATAATGTGGTTTGAGCCACTACCAGCATCTAATCATTCCTAATTAAACCTTGATCATCAACCCTATGCCTATAAGACGTGCATAGAAATTTATAAGTTAGAGAAAGGTAAGTAAGACAAAAATATCAAAATATTATAACAACCATGCTTACCCCTATAGGTGATACATAGTGCCAAGTGGATTCTAAAATAGCATGTGGATTCTATGTGTCATCATTAGATTATTATCATCATTATACTAAGAATACTTTGGCATGCTCTAGATCTTAGATAGGTAACATGTTATGATGGTGTTACTAATGTCCACAAACTCCACTATCACTCAGGTTTTAAGATCATTAGTTGTAAACCTAATGATCCATTTGGTAGACCTAGGTAATAGGGTCTCCACTATGACACTGGCTACATCCATAGACAATTATGATCACATCATCATACTAAAATTTTGTAAGATGTAGGCACGGAATTCCCTTGCCCTTGGCTAGAACCATAGTGAGGCCTACTCAAGAACAAAATTTGGGAGGGAGATGTTGGCCTTAGGTTGGTTCATGTAGCATAGGATGTCCACCAACTCAACCATGATTAGGGTGGGCTTCAGCAAGGTTCTACATGGAAACAACACATTGTGAAGACCATACTTCAACACCTATAATTTCTTAAAAAAATTTACCAAACATACTAGTTATGGGTGAAATCAGCGGTCATAAAAAAATTTAAGGTGTTGGTTAAAATTTCATTGGTGAATTAAAAAATAAATATTACAACCTTTATCACCCTTATGACATCATAGCCAAAATCTTATAATAAGTACAAAGCAAAATATGACTTAGTCTCAAACAACATTGACACAAAAATAGCTTAAAACCTAGAAAATGATCATAAGAAAAACATCACTAAAAATAGAAAGAAAATTTTATAGCCATGAAACCAAGTTTAGAGTATTTTCAACATCCTTATGCATCCCTAGGAGCATGGGACATTGATAGGAAAAATTTCTATGTGTGTCAACGTTGCCCATCTCCAAGGGGTAACATTGATATAATCAAAAGAAGCCCTAGTTTGTGCAATCTTAGTAAAAAATTCATTAAAAATTCATTTTAACTCCAATTTTAGTGATTCCACCATTGAAGGAATCTTGAAACCATGAAAATTGCAACCATGATCAAAAACATCAAAAAATACATAGCCATCTTTAAGCAAAATGTAACCAAATTGACATGAATGTAGTTGTTACTATAAAGCCCCTTTCACATAGGTTTGTTAGAAAATTTACCAAAAATTCATTTTAGCTCCAAATAGAATGATTCTATGACCATTTGAAAGCTTAAAATGATCCCTACCTACCCATGCCTAGGGGGAGATCTAAAGCCCTAATGCTGAAGAATGTTGATTCTTAAGTGAAATATCTTTGCCAAACTCCAATCTAATGCACCATGGGAGAGAATGACATGTGTGTGTGATCTTTTCATAAAATTTCACATAAGACCTAGATCAAGACCTAAAATGCCTTCTTCCATGCCCTCATTGCCAATTTTATGCATTGAAACTCATGGTGCACTAAAGTGCAAAAGGGGGAAAACTCTTGCTAACACTGGTAATGGTGGGAGTTAGACCAAGTTTAAAAATTTGAATTTCTTGATGTAGACCCCATCATATGCCTCTCATGCATGGTGTTTTAAGCTTGGAAACTTTACCAACGTTGAGGTTTTGATCCCTTGGAACACATAAAACATGTCATAAACTAATCCCCCTTGTACCTACATTAGGTAGCATGGGTCCTAACCTCTTTTACCTACAATTCTCCCACATTAGCCCCCTTTCCATTTTGGCAACTATGACCAACCTTGTCAAACCCTAGACTTCAACAAGAGGTAAGAACCTAACAAGAATTGCCACTATGGGCATCCATGATGAGGCAATATTTTTCAAAATGGTGCTCACATTGCCAAAGTGGATTAACATCCATTCTCATCCTCTAGTATCCATCAAGTCTTGATTTAACCCTAGGGTGGACCCCACAAAGCTATGAACCCCTCCAGTCATCCTCGATAGCTCCAAACCTTTGCAAACCTAGTTGAAAATACTAAAAAATTTTAGATATTATGGAGACATGCTTAGGGAGGCTCCATCCATGCTACCTAGCATGGCTCCAATGTGGATGATGGATGTGTGACATTAAACCATAAAAATCAACAACTTTCTTATTTTATTTCAACCTTGGAGACCTTACCAATCTATGGTGCCTAAAATTTGACATAAAATAAGTTCATTTTGCACCCTTGACATTTCCCACACTAGGAGAACCCTCCACCCATGCTAGCTAGTCTGGGTTCAACATGGATACTTTGGGGATGACTCATAAGACCACTCCATATAAGAAAATAGCCTTATTACTTACCCTATATCCTACTAGATCCTTTGAAAGCCTTCATACAAGAATATTAACCAAAAATAGTAAAAACGCTATTCCCTTATTCTATCCATGCTAGGGCCATGCTACCCAATGTGGCCCAAGGGTGTGACCACCAGAAATATTAAGGAACCTTCGAACTAAGTAATTTTAACACCAGAGCATGACCCTCAATCCTTGCAACCTTGTTAGCGTCAAGACCCTATAAAATTTTTTGAAAAATGGCTAGAAATTTGTATCCAAGTGGTATCCACATTGGGGGAAGACCCTATCCACATAGGGTATCATTACCCCAGCATGGATGAAAGTGGTGCGATTAAGAACTTTCAAGATTTACATTAAAATCAACATATTTTGACCTCCTAGTCCCCTTGGGATCTCCAACAATCAAAAACTTAACAAAATAGCTTATTTTTAATGTTCATTCTCATATCCATACTAGGAACCCCCCTCACCCACATTAGCCAACATGGGTCCAGTGTGGGTACTAAGGAGGTAACCTATGGAAGGTTTACAAATACCTCAAAATTACTTCAAACTACACCATACTAACCCTAGAACCCAATTAGCAACTTTTAGATCCTTTAGACCTTCCAAATCTTGTAAAAACTAGCAAACAACTAATCCCCTTAGATCATCTATACTAGAGCCATGCTAGCTAGCATGGCCCTAATGTGGCTCCAAGGGGATAACCTCCAAAACCACCTAAAAACCCTTAAAACTACCAAATCTTAACCCTAGACCCTAGCCCTTGATAATAGCAACCTTAGGAGCTGACATGCATAGTTGATTTATTGTTAAATTATCCTAAATCTAAGATCTGGATGTATCCATGATGGGGGAGCCTTGATCCATGCTAGGTAGTATGGCTCCAATGTCGATGGGCTACCTTTCTACCTTTAGTATTAGATCGACACTCCCAAATATCAAAATCTACACCAACAAAGCCTAGAACCCCAATAGGCTTGATTTTGCATCTATTTCACCTCATTTTAATCTTAAAACCTGAAACACTGTGAAATTTTGAGACCTTAATGATTCAGCAAAGTCTTGAAGTTTAGGCAAGGATTTCACAAGCGCAATGTCAAGACATCTGAGCGATGGAAGCACCGAAAAATAGTTTCACATCTTAACGAGTTTTGTTTTTCAGCTAAGGGCCTGCTATGCTATGCTATGAAGCTCATCATAGCAGACTTCAGGAGGACAGAATAGAACAAGGGATACACGGTGACAACACCTCAACTTTGCAAGTTAACCATGCTTCAAAAAATCTTAACTTTTTGTGTATTACACCATGTTACACTATGCAGCGTAGCGTAGTGTAACGCAAGCAGCACAGTTGAAATGGCTGCAACAACAAGAATAGAAAAATTCAAAAATTAGTAGTCATTAAGCCACGATATGTTTTCCAGCGTATTACAGTGTAGCTACATGCTTCAGAGTGTGGCACAGCGTAGCGTCACAAGCTTCAGCTGCATCATGCCAGGTCAACGACATTCTGCAGGCCCAAGACATGCATCATCGAAACTGCGTTCTTCTCCTAACCCTAATCTTATAAATACCCCAGTGGACAACACTCAAAGTGTTGATTAGCAAAGATGAGGGTTGGTTGGTTTTGTTGGATGGTTCACAAAGAAAAATAAAGAGTTGGAAACAAAAAAAAAGGTCAAAAAATTTGAGATAGTTGATGAAACATTGGCAAGAGCATCAATGTTGATTGAGAGAAGCTTTTTGGCTAGAGATTGCAAGCTAGCGAACATTTTGCTTCGAGCCTAACTAACTTGCATCCAAATTGGCTAGTGAACAAGGTAGATTAGCCTTTTGCTTGTTTAATCTCTAAATATCTTCTTGTTGGTGGTGGATACTTCATCCAAACCAGAGTCCGCTTACAAATCCCGTTGCATTCATCATATTTGTCCATAAGAGAGATCCTAGATTTTAAGATCATGCATTTTCTAAATTTAATTCATTACATCCTATTTACATTGAATTTTACATTCATTTTGCATAGTTTACATCATTTTCATTACCTTCAAGGTCCGATCTTGGAGTAGATCTCGTATTCTTGTCAGTTGGTATTACATTTTCATATCAATTCGTCATCTCGTTACATGATCGTTAACAAATTTACTAATTAAGTAAGTCCCTATCCGATCAACAAGACCATTCAAGGCACCTTGGATTTATTTTCTCCAGCATGGCCCTCACACAGCTCCAGGGTTAAAACTGTGTACACAGAAATCCTCCAAATTTTTCCAGCAACCAAGCTTTTCCATTGTTACGGTTTTCTAGCACTAGAAGGAGGGCCAAAACCTCTAATCTATGTTTCATGTGTAGTCCTGTAAGCTGTCTGTACCCATTATCGACTAACATAAACGTGATACCTCTATGGTTGTTTATGTGATCATGTGCTATAGATCGGTCGCTCTAAAGATTCCTCTAGAATCCAGTAGGACAGAAAGCCCACTTTTTCCTTTGTGATCTTTATCCCCATTAGCATTACCTTCTAGTTGCATAGAGAATGGCTGCAACAACCACCACCATTCCCACTACTACTCTCGAAAATCCCTTGATGGCACAGGCTACACCTACTGTTGTCGAGCCACCGACCAATCCGGTGCGGCCATACCAATCCCTCAGGATTCAAAACAAAGAGCCTAAGGGGCACCCTCAGCGCATAGAAAATTACAACTTCCTTTGTTCCAAAATTATGGCGAATCTGCTTATGTACCCACACAAACTCAAAGAGAAACATGAATATGAGTTCATATACTGTAATGGGAAGGAATTCATTCCTTCGCGTAATGCTTCCATACCCTTGATGGACTAGAAATAGTGGATCTTGGAATAACTATTAATGGCGACGACATCAACGGAATAATGAGACAAGGTGTTTCATGATGAAGCATTCCACGATGGGTAGGAGGACCTAGATTCCCACTCCAAGGGAGGTAGTCAGACTAGCTTTGTTATGGCTCCTCCCTCCATAGCGACTCATGCAAATCCACTTTTTATGGTCACTACGCCTTTATCATCGTCTACTGCCAACCGTGTTGAACACTTTTCACATCAACATTTTTTCTCTTTAGCTCCCTTTCTAGATGTTATCCCTTCATAGTTCATTCCTCCACAGTCACATTCAGCCAACCCATTGCATCATGTATTTATGCCTATGTTACCATATGTGCACGCAATACCTGTACTATCCAAAATTGTTGGCGTAAGGATAGAGGAAAAATGAACGCTGAAAGATCTCCAAAGAGATACAGCTAACCCTACCTTCGCATAAGGGCAAGCTAGAAAAACGAAGGTAGCATGCCTTGGATGGTCTGCACACAAATCAACCAAGGACTTCCCCTAGTGTATGCTACGGCCTGCACTGGGGTTATCGTAAATAGTGTAAATAGAATGTAGATGGAATTCAAATAGAATGCAAAGAACGACATGAACTTTAAATAGAGCGGAGGGCATAAACAGCAAAGTGAGACATAGATGTTGTGAATGTAAATAAAATGTGTGCAGAAACGTGCAATAAAATAGAATAATGCAAACAATGAACTAGAACAGCACAATGGAAGGCAAAGAAATGAAACTATATTGTATTAATTAACAAGATGTGCACCAGTCAAAACATAGTTGCATGTCTGGATTGTAAGTCAAATGTTAACCTCCGATGTGAGGTGTTTGCAGGTGCTGGGAACATGTGCGTCTAGGCTCAGGATTGCTGATTTTCTTTCTCCAAAATTGTAAACCTTCTTTTCGTCAATGAACAAGGTATTTATACATTTTGCTAGGCTCAGGAGTAAGATTTGTGAATGAGGTCAATGGCTGTGAGATGAGGGAAAAATGGATCGTGTGACAAGTGTTCGATGCACAGTTGTGTGTGAACTGTATGTAGGTAGACTATGTTCTAGACTGGATGCACTGTATCTTACAATGTGTATTGATATACATTACACTCATGCATATAATTTGAAGCATAAGAGCTTGACAAGCTCAAAAATGTTGCAAATTTATAATAAAATAATAGTGTACAATAAGAGATCTTGATTCTGGCTCGCTTGGAACTTCTAAATCTATGGATTGACTACTACTAAATTTTTTTTTGCTTCACCAAGGTCACCAACATGCGTTGATCTTGTCCTCGCGTGCCCTCAGCATGCGTCTGAAGTGCTTTTTCTTGGTCATGACCAATGCTCACACTGGACTCACATTGCTAGTGTGACCTCAGTGTCACCTCAGCATCACCTCAGTGTGAATGACCAAGAATGATGCATTTTGCATCAAACATCCACCTTTAAGACTTATTTTTGAAGTGTGACTGCTACCTGACCTTGAGGTCATCCTGCATGTTTAATTTGGGCCTGTCTAAGCTTGGATTTGGGCCACCTTTGGCAGCTCACGCTCAGCTCATGCTGTCAACGTGACTTGGGTGTAAGCAAGCTAGGATGGTACATTTCACACAAAATCTTGATTTTTGAGACCTGTCTTTCAAGTGCAACTGCTACCTAGCCTTAGGGAAAACTTACATATTAAGTATGAGCCTGTTTATGCCTTGATCCAGGTCATTTTGGCAACTCACACTGGGCTCACACTATTAGCATTAGCTAGGCATGACTCCAGTGTGACCTCAGCATGACTTGGATGTGAGCACTGAAAATGGTGTATTTTTTAGCCTAAAATCCGAATTATGAGGGCTAGGACCTGGAGTAATCATTAGTGCACCTCAAGGGGACCTTGTACCCTTGAAATCAAGCCATTTTAACACTATTTTGAAGCAATTTTATGTTACTCACACTGAACTCTCGCTGGACTCACGCTGCCAGCGTGACCTAGGCATGACCTCAGCATGAGTAGCAAGATTTATGCGATTTTGACTTGAAATCTTGGGTTCTGGATGCTGAAACTTGGAGTAGTCATCAATGGGCCCCAAGGGGGCCTTGCCCATTCAAATTAGGACCATTTTGACCTAATTTGGAAGTTTTCAGGGTTGGTCACGTTGATGGCAAGCTAGCTTGATAGCATGAGCAAGCTGGCTTGAGCAAGCTAGGTGTGAGTTCCATGCCTTCATTAAGTTTTTCCTCCTAAATGCCACAAGGGGCTTGAGTCATTCCTGTTTCAAAGTGTTAAGCTAAAATTTTTGTGGTGTTTCAGTACCCACTTCACATGTATACACAACTTCTGCATCCATCCCACCTTTTTCCCCTGCTCCACTAGCAATGGCAGGACCCGCCCCTACCACATGGTGGGCTCCAAATATGTCACCTCCTATTGCACAGCCTACACAGATATCCTATCTTCCTCATCATCAACACCAAGTCCTGTAGGTGGTAAATCCAACTGTAGGGTCATTGTCTGTGCCAACGGCTATGCAAATAGTGTATCCTATGGCACAATTGATAGTTGTCATCCCGCATGCATCACCTACCGGGTGGTGGATGACATAGGCGGTACTGCCCACAAGGACAGTTTCGATAGCATCACCCATAGGCCATGCTACTGCTCCTATCCTTCCACCAGTTGTGGCTCCACCTATTATTCCACATCCAACCTCTTCATCCTTGAGTCTAGATCAGGCCTTTTAGCTTATTCAGACCCTTACTGAAGAGGTTAAACACCTCAATGCTGCAGATTCTGATATAATACAAGTCATGGATTTCTACCATGATTATCCTATCAGTTTGGTAGTTCCCATCTTGTCATTACCTCCTAGGATGCCACTTCCCCATTTCACAAAATACAATGGGGAAGGCAATCCAAACGCTCATCTCGTTACCTTCAAGTTAGAGTCATTATTGCTGCAACAATGGCCACATACCATTATCCATGTTTTTTCTATGTCCCTAACAAGTAAAGATTTGGATTGGTATCATGCACTTCCACGCTCTTCCATCTTGACCATGGAAGAGTTGCTGACTTAGTTCATGACCCATTTCAAATACAACCTAATGCCAGAGGTCATGTTGGACCAGTTAATGGGAGTTAAGCAGGATCCACTCAAGCCGATCCAAAAGTTTATATAGCAATGGAGCACCACCTTGAATGAAATCTGTGAGCCCATCGTGGGGGCCCATCTATTGGAAATTTTCAAGGGAACATTCAATGAATTTATTAAGTCTAACCTGTATTATCTCGCTCCCCACTCCCTCAGCCAAGCCTTCACTCAGACTAAGAGCATCCAAGATGTGGCAGAGGCTAACAAAGACCCAGCGTATGTGGCCTATAAAAAGGCCCACAACAAAAGTAAAGATAAGGGCAAGGCTGTAGCAACAATGGCAGCAACTATGGTCGAAGAAGCCAAAAATAAAAATAACAACAAAAAGATAGCTACGGTGCCTACTGAGGCTACAACTAGTTCAAACAATGTCAACCAGCAAATAGCATCGACTCTTGAGACATCACCACAGCCAAAGCCTAATTTTGAGCATAAAGACTACTCAAAATATACGACTCTACCTATTAAGCCTTTAGAACTTCTGAAGCAACTACTAGGAATTGGTCACATTCAACACAAGAAGGTGTCCAAGGAGGCTCTAAAATGCTATAGACAGCATTGTGAGCTACTTAAGAATCCCCCCTTGGCACTACCAAATGAACCACCAATTCCCAAGAACTTCAAGCTAGACCATTTCTATGACTACCACTAGCTGTGTGGTCATGACACGGACTACTGTTGGGCATTGAAAGATGACATTCAATACATGATCAACCAAGGCAAGCTAATCCTTGACAGCAATAGTCTGGTTCGTCCAAAAAATTAGTCTATGCATGTGTACCAAAACCCATTGAATGCAAATAATGCAGGGTACACTATCAATGTGGTGGGTAAGGATGGTGATGGCCCAGCATCATCACAACAACCCTTCGTGATGTGCATGCCTCCTTGTCCACCTTACATGACAAACTTGTCAATATCGATGGGCATAGTGCAGAAACAACCCTTTTTCCTCCAAGTTCCGTCTCAAACGTCTGTTCTGCAATTGATTGGCATTAAAGCCATGGACCAGCCCATGCCCACACCTAAGGCATCCTTTGTCATCAAGGTGTCGAAGCCTTCAACTACTCCTACTACACAAGGGCAAACATCTAATTCAATGCCCCAACCACAACCCACAAGGAGAGGAGAAGGTCGTGTGACAGTTAAAATAGCCAAAGATCATGTTATGCTAGGGTTTCCTAAGCCTACCCTTCTGGCCTCAGTGCCCTTGGCTCCTTCTTCCTCTAAAAATGATGATGTTGTGCAGACATGGCCATCTTCCCCTTGCCCAAGAAAATACAGCCCTCAACCAGAAACCATTCCTCCCCGAGAGATCCTTCTCTTGGTACGAATGGAAGAAGAGAATGGAAACAAAAAACTAGACTGTGCCCATAATCTCCTTGACACTTTTATGCAAGTTTGGTAGGCTCTCAAATAGAAAAATACAACATTGAGCCTATATGACTTGCTGATGACATCCCAATCACATTGTGAAGCCATGGTTTGCATGCTAGCATTCATACTGATGGACAAAAGCTTGCCAATGGATGAAGAAGTAATCCATTCGATCATGCTCCCCCCCTGCTGAACAACCATAACCTTCTCACCTGACATTCCATGATGAGTCCATTAAGGATGACCTAGAAAAGGGTCAGGTGATAATAGCACCCATGTTCATCACTATCCAGGTCAACTAGTACAGGATTCGAAGAGTACATGTAGATGACGGGGCCGCTACTAATGTCATTCCATTTCCCATAGTGGACAAATTGGGTTTGATCAACCAGATCAATCCCACGATGATGTCATGCTTGAAATCATTTAATGGGGCATGGGTGCAAGTTAAGGGAACTGTACATATCAACTTTGTAGTAGGGGATCAATTCCCCACAAATGTAGTGTTCATTGTGGTTGAGGAGTGGCCCAGCTTCAATCTAATCTTAGGGAGGTCTTGGTTGGCTCAGCTAAGGGCGATCTCATCACCCATTCACCAAGAGATCCACTTTCCCTATGCAGGAGGGGAAGTGATCATCCATGATGATAACATGACTCCTCAAGTTGTTAACAACGTGGAGATGGAACAGGGTTCAGAGATTGAAATCCCCAAAGATCAAACCCCTATCCCAATAGTCGAATAGACTGACACAGTGGCCAATGAAATCTTGACTTGGGCTGAATTACCCTTCTAGGAAGTGGATGATAGAGTAGAGGAGTGGTGTAACAAACCTCCTCATCCATACGCATCACCAAATCTAAGAATGATCAAGAAGCAGCTGTGGAACTAACAAACAAACACGTTAGCGTAGCATGTTACATCGGTCCACATCGCTTACTATTACACTATTTACATTCTTTATCATTTCATGTTACATTGTCTACCATTACGCTTCTTCACTATCGCTAGCTCGAAATGGCCTTAAGCTATCTATGGCCCAAAATGTCCTTAAACTATCAGTGGCCTGAAATGGCCTTAAACTAGTTATGGCCGACTATGGCCTAAAACTAGTAATTCTGTTTATTCTTTTCCATGTGTGATGGCTTGGCCCAAAATGGCCTTAAACTATCACCAGCCCGAGATGGCCTTAAACTATCTCCAGCCCACAGTGGACTAAAACTTGTAACCTTTCCGACAAAGCCTTTTCTTCATAAAACAAAATTAAAACCTTTCTTTTACAAATACCATTAACTGGATTAAAATAAAAAAAAAGTTATTCTTTATTGCCTATTATTACAACAAAAATCCTTGACTAGTATTGCTACACTACACATTCCCTTTGTTACCACTTCCATCCACTTCACCCAACTCCACATATGCCTCATGAGGATCTTCCTTATGAAGATCTTCTTTGGGCGGATCCTCTTCATGGGGGTGATCCTCTTTGTGAGGCTCCTCCTAATGGAGATCCTCTTCGTGCTAATCCTACAATTTAACATGAGGCAAACATTAGCATCGCAACAAAAATCATGTGTAAAAAAAATACAATAGTCGCACAGCTTACCTATGATGGTCTTGCGTCAGCCATGAAAGGAATTTATTCTAGGCCAACTGACAGGCATCACATAATCTCATCCTCAGTGAGCTCTACCCAAACACCATCTCCTAGATTAGTTCTAGCCTTGACCTTCCCCTTTTCCATAGGAGTCCACTGAGGTAGCTCAGGGAAAAAAAGAAGGAACAGTGGTCTTCCCGCCAGGGAGGGTCATATCTCTCTCAGGGGATACACTCACTGTCACTTGTTCCTAGAACTTTTCATATGCTCTAGAAGCATCAATGACATCGAGGAACAGCCAGAGGGACCGTGCTTCAACTATGGAATCTTTGTAATGTCGGTGGTAGGCATCACATTCTTGCTTATACACATGTTTATGATTTTTCTATGCCTACCCCCATTCCTAGATCCTCACGCTGAAGTCCTTCTAGTTCTTGTTTTTTTGGGCTAGGAGATCCATTTGCATTCATTGCTCGATGAGCTCACCGTTGGCTTAGATGTTGTTTTTGACGACTGTCCAATAGCAGGCATAGTCAATCATAGCCATCTACCAATTCCCGTCATTGGTATCCTGAGCTTGAAAAAATTCACTCCTAGACTCAAGGTCCTCCACCCTAGTAGTTAGGGTGATTTTCTCTTTTTCTACTTTATGCAACCTCTTCCAAAGATCTTCATTGACGTTCTGACTCTCCCATAGAGAATGGGCCAAGCGTAATGCACATTTATGCATCTCATCATAAATGTGGTGTGGCACTTCAGTCACCTCTGGAGAGGGTTCAAGGACAGTATCTATGTTGATAGACTCTTTGGGATCCCATTTGAGGAGAGATGCTATAACACAAAGATGACAGTTAGACGTGATAGGATGACATAATGTGACAGTTTCAAAAATTCCTGCATAACAACAATGACATACCGATCTCAGGATCAATTCACTCCAAGTGACCGATCATATCATTGATAATTCCCGCCATGAAGGTAGATTTGTCGGGGGCCTCAGCCCAACGTTGAGCAGGGGTTGTTGACGAAGGTGCACCACTGTTATCACAAGTGCCTACTATGCAAACAAAACGAGTTAAACATAACATAGTAGACAAAGGAAAAATTTGAGACGCTACAATAATGCAAATCTCCTATCGAGCAAACTCTCAAGGGTAATAGCAAGAGGATTTCCCATCGAAGAAAGGTCAAGCAAGCGGTCAAACTCAATAGCAACGAACCGCTCCTCCCTTTCCAGCCCATCCAAAAAGGTTGCAGCATCTTCTATGCTCATCTTCCCTTCAGGCATAGAAGCCTGCATACTGCCCACATTGTCAATAGTGGCCTCCTTTTCCAAAACTGTGGCCCCTTCCCCATGCTGCATGACTATGGCCCCTATTTTAGGGGTCAGTCCCTCCACATCTTTCTCTCTTCCTGAAGAACAAATCATAGTTATCAAAATTTTACTCACTTCCCACGAGCATTATGCGACGAAACGACATCTATACATAGCGTAATATACATAATCACACATTGCTCTACTTACCAGTTGGGGAATGGCTTCTGTGAAACTTAATTTGTAGTTTCCTCCCCTCCTCACCACTCGGGCCAGGAGAATCCACAACCGAACGATGCTTTTTCCGCTGAACTGATGAGGCTACTATTTTTGCTACCAGGTGCTTCCCCTTTGACACACTACTAGTGTTAAAATGGAGTGCCTTACCCATGTTGTCTCGGCCTTGGAGGGAAGGCACCACCCAATTCCTAGTCATTATTGAAAGCGACTTCCCGATACCTTCAGGGGGATCTTACGATCAGACAATGTAGAAGAACTAGAAAATCCATGGCTTAGAGATCTGTCTACGATCCTACTGCACCCATACTTCATTCTTGTAAATCACTAGGAATTCAGTAAAATGCTGCAAACAAGCTATGAAGAAGGTAAAATGCATGTTGAAATGAGACTTAAGCTTCTTGCGAAGCTTGACCATTTCAGCATGTAGGCCTTCAACAAGGTACTTGGCCCAGTTATATCGTGTCCCCTCTTCCATAACCTCTCGCATGATCCAAGCTTGTTCTATTCCAAGGATTTTTCCTTGGGAGAGTAGCTTGGGAAAGGCATGAGCACAAAAGAGGGGGTAGATAGTGCCAACCACCTCTAGCTAAATCTTCTCAGCGTAGATGCCTTTTTGCTCTTTTTTAGTCCCTAGCCACTCCTCTATGTCCTTCTGATGTCTAGAACTCTTTTTGGATTTCTTTCCCACTGGGAGGCCATCAGAAGGAATGCCAAAAACGTTAGCAAATAGTTGAGCATTAATATCAAAACTCACGTGCACGTTACGCACACGCATCTAAAAATACTCAACTTGTTCGCTGAAGGAGTCAACTAAGGAAAACATTTTGGCTACCAGGACATCGAGGGTTATAACTAGAAATAGCTCCATTAATCCATCTTCCTAGAGATTATTGGTTATGATAATTAGGGTCACTCCGTGGCAAAGCCAAAATTGCACCTCATTTATATCACCATAGCAGAAGAAGATGGTGGCTGCGTCACGCCCAAAGGCTATCACTGTGACCTCCCGTGATTCTTTAACTATAAACATATAATACAAAAAATAGGTTAGACAAAACAACAAAACAATAAAATCTTAAACACTATTTTCATCCCATAGGATCACATAGTTGATCAATGTAGCGTAACTTACCATGTCTAAAGGGCAAAGGAAATGGTGGGAATTTCACTTACATGTCATCAACAGTGATAGGATGGTCTAAAGTCCACTCTCTATCCAGCCATCCAAAGTCTCTACACTTAAAAAAAATTTGGCATACCAAATAGGGTAGTGTTGGATTTCAAATCCTAATTTTCCCAGGACACCATCATGTACATTGCTGATGGAGGTGAATTCCTTTATGGCTATTTGGGACATAGAAAACATGTCCATATCACCCTAGAGACCATCCACATTGATAAAGAACCTATGCCACAGAATACAGAAAACTATTTACATTTGACACAAAATTAGATAGTAGTTAACAAATCATAGCACCTCGACAACACTTAATCATTGGCATAATACACAGTGCCAGGTTGGTTTTGAAAATAGGTGATGAGATGATGAGCTACAAACAACGTGTTGTAGGCATGATAACAATTAAGCCTAGACATCTCCTAGATCTAGGATAAGCACCTCAAACCCTTGATGTGTTGTTCACGATCCCTCCCACCTACAGCCTCGGTTGATCCATCCACTAAAAATGTTAAGATGCTCTGTGTCGACCCAACTAGTAGCATTTCTAGAATGGCAGCGGCCATCTCAGCCAATAGATGTGAGCAAAAAATTACATTAAAGTTACGCAAAAAAAATTGTAGGAACTCCCATGCGTCTGTTTGGAACCAAACTGCCTCTTCCCCTACACGAGCATGGGGAGGAGGAACATTGGCCATAGGGACATTTAGACAACATGGAATGCCCACAATGTCCAGAATGATCAGGATAGGCTTTAGTGTAACCTTTTACAATAAAACACATTACTATTAGAAAATAGTTTAGACCTGCTAACAACTCCAAAACAAATCGAAAAATCTCACAAGAATCTGTTACATAACATTAAGGTTCTCACTACTTTGACTCCCAGAAAATTGCATATTACGCTAGAGATGTATTACCCAAAACCACCTAAACCCTTACAATGGTGCAAGGTCTGTCTATGATAATGACGATAAAGGTAATATGACATATTTCCCTAGCATAGCACATGACCATTACGGGCAAGACAATGAAACCTTGCCTGCACTACGCAAGGGTGCAACACCTAAACTCTTGACCAGTTACGTGTTGTGTTTGTACAACATTATCCATGATCACCCAAACCCTTACAATGGTGCAAGGTCTTTCTCTGACAACAGTGATAGGGGTAATATTACAAACTCCCATAGCGTAACTAGCATAGGCAAGTATCGACACCTAGCGCAGTGCACATTTTCAAAACAAATACAAATTACAACACAATGATAGTGAAAATGACCTAACGCATATATCACATAAGGAAGGTGAAGAACGACTTACTGGGTAGTAGCCTCCCGAGTTTCAACTCGCACCTTCAAAATTTACCCCAGTCTTTCATGTACTTCATCGATCCTGGCCAAATTGGCTTGTTTACGTTCAGTCTTCAGTGCCATTGTTACGCCTGAATAACATTTATGAAATCATTAACTTACGCTTTCCTTCTACTTTAGCCTAACTCAACTTCACTACACTTGCAGTTTACTTCGAGGATGATCCATCTATTTATAAGTGTGATGGTGAAAAATTGTTGTTTTCATGCCCGATCAGCGTAGAACCTTCCCAAACTACAGTAATGTCAGTTTGACATGAAGCATAAAGATCGCACCATTAATCTTGTAGATATCACATTAATTACGGGATAAAAAGACCCTAAACTAATGCATAGCTTATCGTCTTGTAATCCGGTCGCATTAACTATGGTCTACAAAGATCCTAAATTAGCTATTTTTCCACACTAGATAGAGCACATTATTCTTTTAGCCATAGTCCACAAGGAGTTTAAGCTAGCACCTAGGAAACCTTGCTTGCTCTTTTCTTACAAACTCTGTATATTGTAATGGTCCACTAAGACCTTAAACTGGTAGCCTTTTGACACATACCTCTAAAGCCTTGTATCGTTTCACCATGTTAACAAAAATAATTTAACTATTTCCTTCCTTGGTGGTTTTGCAGGTTGATTTGCAAATGGACGAAGCTTTGCTTGCATCCCTAGCCCTAACAGGCCGATACGGGGAAACCTTTAGACAGCCTAATCTTGCAATGATAGGAACTGACTCCTCCTTCTATGACATAACCATAGCATCCTTAAAAGTATCCCTAGACTAGTCAGAACATTTGGCCCAAATCCTAGACCTAGAGGCTAGAGATGTGACTAAAGATCCCCTCACCGAGATCTCTGTAGTTACGCACAAAGGAGAAAGCAAAACTTTGAAGGTCAATTCTCTGCTTGACCAAAAAATGCAGAACGACATGTCTCGAATTCTCCAAGATAACGTACAAACAAGGTGGTTATCAATTTACTGAAGAACATGCTTAGCAGCAACAAGAAATGATGGCATGAGAAAATCCTCTACGTCCTATCGTACGACATGTAGAATAGCTACCGGTAGGATACCATAGAGCCTAGTCTACGGATCTGAAGCAGTGTTGCCCCTTGAACTACAAGTTCCCTCACTATGAATGGTCATCTCCATGGTAAATGAGACTCAACACAACGAGTCTACGATCATGGATCTAGACTCAGTGGAGGAGAAGCGCATCCAAGCACTTCACAACAACAAAAAATATCAAGAGAGGCAAAGGCAGAAGCATCATCACAACCTGCATCAGCGACCAATCAAGAAAAGAGACTTGGTCCTCAAAGCCATTCATGAACTAGTGAGCAAATTCTCTATAAGTTGGGAAGGCCCCTTCCTAGTTGTCAACGCATATGACAACAGAGCATTTAGGCTAGCAGACATCAACAACAACGAGCTTGCAAACCCGATGAATCATATGCACTTGAAGTAGTACCATATTTAGAAGTCATCTTGGCTAGAACACAAGGTAACAATTGTCCGCTATGACATAAAACTGGCAATGTTGTAACAAACGTCCACTACGATGTAAAAATGGTAGTGTTGTACATGTCCGCTATGACATAAAACTGGCATTTTTTACACGCATCTGCGACAATGCTAAACTGGAAAAAATTTTCACCATATGCCACGACGTAAAACTTGCAAGGTAAGCATCCATTTACTAAGAAGTTAAACTAGCATAGACTTGTCCCTGGGTCATGACACAAAACTGATAGCACGATCTACTAGGACCATAAACTAGCTCTTCCACCATCTGCTACGACGAAAAATTAGCACACTTCGGTCTGCCCAGACTTTAAACCGGGACCATGGTCCGCTGGGACTTAAAACTAGCAACAACAGTCTACCAGGATCTACAACTAGGATCTGCTAATAGACCATCCATGAAACAAGTGGGCTTGATCATTTTTTTCTTGACATCCCCATCAAATAGAATGGGTAGGATGTTGGAACAGACGCAACGCCACTGCCCACCCTGGCATTCTACTGATTTCTTGGATATGCCGAAGGGCATACTACTAACCCCTCAAAGATGCTACCATAATGATCACTTAGCAAATGTAGCTTCCAAGGTTAGCATTGCCAATTGGAGCCCCAAGGAAACTATGATAATCCATAGCCTTGGTTGCCTCCAGCCATCGTCACCTTCAGGATCTGGATTCTTAGATTCATCTAACTAGCTCTTTTCCTAGCTAGACGAATAAGATGAACTTGGCTATCTACAGTAAATTCCTAAGTCACGGTGTCGATAGAGGGACCCTTACCTTTTGTGCTGCAGTCCCCTTTTTATGGCATGCTCTCCTTTCCAATTTGGATGGCACTTGTTTCAACAACCTCCCCATTAGTTAGGATAGTTGCTTTTGTTCTCTTTTCTTTATTACGTTTTGCAAGTTACTTGCTACAACAGCATCATTCAAAGATGCATTCCTTAGGAGGACGAGGCATCACAGTGTTCCGAGCTAGCTACTCAAACTAGCCTAACTACTTGGGAGTGCAGACCCTACCTTTCCCCTCCAGCCACATTACCTTACTTTTTCCCTCTCTTATCCTTGCAACTACCCTTACTTTCTCCTCCCGTTTGTACAAGATGTAAGTATACAAGGAGCTTTTTGCACATGATAACTGTCACGTCCATGAACTAGCGTAATGCAACTCACCTCATGGAATGCATCTGTAGGTTGGTTAAATCCCTATATAGACGTAATGCAGCTTGTAAAATAAAAAATGGGAAAAGCTAGGAAAAATGGATGAAACACAACTTGTCTAGGCCATACGGGCATAACACAACTAACCCAGGCAAGTCCCACATATACAGTGCAACAACGTAACCTCTCGCAAAAACACCTACGAGAAGTTATCTAATAACATGTTTGCGAGGTATCCTACTTACACTTGAGTCTTCCTCAAACCTCTCTCCCTCACACTTGTAAAATCCCTCTTCTGCTCCTGACACTCCCAACCTTCACACTTCCAGGTTTGATAGAGCAACATTCAAGCAACAACCAATGAACAATGTTGGCATCTTTACCGCTATGTTGTTTCACATTATTTATTAATGTCTCTCAGATAAGCCCTCCAAACATCAACAAAGAGGGGCCATTGAAACACCGTGAAATTTTGAGACCTCAATGATTCAGCAAAGTCTTCAATTTTAGACAAGGATTTCACAAGCGCAGCGTCAAGACATATGAGCGATGAAAGCATCAAAAAATAGTTGCACATCTCAGCAAGTTTTTGTTTTTGGCTGAGGGCCTACTACACTATGCTACGCAACTCAGCGTAGCAGACTTCAGGAGGATAGAATAGAACAAGGGATGCACAGTGACAACACTTCAACTTTGCAAGTTGACCATGCTTCAAAAAATCTTAACTTTTTACATATTAAGCCGCATTACGCTATGCAGTGTAATGCAAGCAGCATAGTTGAAATAGCTACAAACACAAGGATAGAAAAATTCAAACAGTAGCAGTCATTATGCCATGATACGCTTTCCAACGTATTACAACGTAGTCGTAGGTTGGTTACGCTATGCTATGCTTCAGAGCATGGCACAACGTAGTGTCACAAGCTTCAACTACAGCACACTAGGTCAACAACATTATGCAGGCCCATGACATGCATCATCTAAACCACGTTCTTCTCCTAATCCTAATCTTATAAATACCTTGATGGACAACACTCAAAGTGTTGGTTGGCAAAGATGAGGGTCGGTTGGTTTTGTTGGCTCACTGGCAAAGAAAAAAAAAGAGTTGGCAACAAAAAAAAAAGGTTAAAAAATTTGAGACAATTGACGAAAAGTTGGAAAGAGCATTGATGGTGATTGAGAGAAGTGTTTTGGCCAAAGATTGCAAGTTAGCGAACATTTTTCTTTGAAAAAGGTAGTGAAAAAGGTAGGATTGGCTTGACTCCCTTGCGCCTAGATTGGCTAGTAAAAAAGGTAGATTGGCCTTTTGCTTGTTTAATCTCTAAATAGCTTCTTGTTGGTGGTGGATACTTTGTCCAAACCAGAGTCCGCTTACAAATCCTGTTGTATTCATCATATTTGTCCATAAGATAGATCCCAGATTTTAGGATCATGCATTTTCTAAATTCAATTCATTGCATCCTGTTTACATTGAATTTTACAGTCGTTTTGCATAGTTTACATCATTTTCATTGCCTTCAAGGTCTGATCTTGGAGTAGATCTCGTATTCTCTTTAGTTGGTATTACATTTTCATATCAAATCATCATCTTGTTACATGATTGTTAACAAATTTACTAATTAAGTAAGTCCCTATCTGATTGACAAGACCGTTCAAGGCACCTTCGATTCGTTTTCTCCAGCACGGCCCTTGCACGGATCCAAGGTTAAAACTGTGTACATAGAAATCCTCTCGGTGTTTCCAGCAACTGACCTTTTCCATCATTACAAAACCCATAAAGCCCCCTCATCGACATTGGAGTAATGCTACCTAGCATGGATTAATGGGATATAACCATGCATGACCTCAAAAAACCTTCAAACTAAGTTATATTTAACCAAAAACTTGAGAAATCACCACTTATAGTGCTAGAAGCCTAAGAACATGGTTGATCTACTCACAAAACCATCGTAGGACCAAAAATCAAGTATGCCCACCTTGACCCATGCTGGCTATTATGGCCCTAACGTGGCTACATATTTCATTGAGATCTAACACCCAAAACTTTCCCAAAATAGGGTCAAAACTTGGTTGGAAAGCCCACAACCTCTAAAACTAGACCTTAGTTGAAAATTAACCTTTTTTAATCCTTTTTTGTTCATGCATGCTAAATCTCCTCCCCATCCATGCTAGGGCCACGCTTCTCAACATGGCTTAGGGAGGATACAACTTCAAGACCTACTATGATCTCTGAAATAGCCAATTTTGATAAATCTAGCCCTACACTATCTACAAAGGCTCTAAAAACCTTACTTTAACCTGTTGAATGCCACAAAACTGGTTTTTAGTTGTACCCATGTTGGGGCCATGCTAGCTAGCTTGTGTGGTAGATCTAGGCTTCAATGGGGGCTTCTAGGATTTGAAATTGATGTCAAAATTGACCTCTGACTTTTCCTAGTCCACTATTTTTGCCATGCAAGTCATCAAAAGTTGAAAATTAATCAAAAAAAGCTTCAAAAACTACCTAGATGTCCTATCCATGCTAGGGGTCACCCCACCCATGCTAGCTAGCATGGGTCCAATGTGGATACCTTGAAAACCTTGTTTTTTTAGCTTAAATAACCTTGATTGATGTCTAAACTCATCTAGCACCCTAGTAGCCTTAAACCATGGCTTGCTAATACCTAAAAATAGCAAAATATAACCCTATTTAACCACTATTAGTCAATGTTTACTAAATTCATTTCATTTTCATTGATTTGACCTTTTTCATGATGTTTCGACTTGTTTTTGATCTTGTTTTACACTGTTAATCCTCTTGGCCACCATATGGCCCCTACATGGCTTCATCTTTCCTTAGGTTCATTATTTTCTTTATTATGATCTTTTCTAATCTTGTTTAGCCTTTGATTGGTGTTGGATGATGGAATTTAACCTTCCTTGATCATCACTTGGCACCATCTGACCATGGCCTACTAAGGCCTAAAACTAGTAGGATCATGATCTTTATTGATCATTTTTAGCCTTCTTTCTTATGCTTCACGTTGTTTGACTTTCTTAGACCTTTATTTAATATTTTTTATCTATATTTCATTTTTTTACCTATTTTCTATCCCCTCATGACCTCAAATAAACTTGTTTACATTGTCTTTGGCATTAGAATAGCATATATTTGCATAATGTTATGGAATTTTGGCATTATTTATTCATTTTTACCCAAGTTTCACTTAATATGCTTTTGGTTGACATGCAAGTTTAAAGTATGAGTACATGGAAGTAGATCAGTTTTCCTTTTTGCCTACATGGATCCCACAATGATGTTGAGTGGTGTATTGCCCTTGATTACCTGGATCTTGAGCCTAAGAGTCTTGTTGACCACATAGCCTTTATAGAGAAACCTCTAGAATGTCCTAAAAACCTAGTTAATACCTTTGAACTTGAGGCTATTGAAACACCACTAATTTTTGGCTCCTGCAACTCAACAGTGGATTTGTCTGAGTGTTAAAAATTGGGCAAGATTTTTCGAAGTCTGGTGTCATGCTATGTGTTACATCTAAAATTGTCAGTGGCTGGAACACTAAGAGGTTATCAGGTATATATTCTAACCCCAAATCTTTGCGAGGGTCATGCTAGAGAAAACAGAAATGGGGTGCCTTAAACGGTCTGGTCGATCATACAGGGACTTACATGGTGTACAATAATCTTTGGCGAACAATGATTTTAAAATGTGATGCATAGAGATCAAAATGAAGGAAAACATAGAATACAAAATAATAAAATCATATCAGAGTATGTAAATGAGCAATAATTGTGAACTAGTACATAACAATGCAAAATATATGTTGTAATTAAATGAAAGGAGAACTTGGGTGAGAGAATGCACCACCCTAAAATTGGGGGATTTGGCTTTTTTACAACTAATGAAGGTGTACAACTGATGTGCAGTATTGGATGGGCATAGCTAATAATAGAATGGTATAGTCATAGATCCTAGACTACTGCCAATGGCATGCTAACAAGAACTGATGAGCTGGTGCTTGCTAGGTTGTTACATTGGGTTGAAGAGAGATTTGACAAGTGCTATTGTAGGGATTTGTTGTTCACCAACCTTTTGCTCTCCAACCTCCTTGCTAAAGCCAATTGCCAAAATTCCAATCTTTAGAAGCCAATTTCTAGAAAGAAAAATTGAAAAGCCAACCCTTTGAACATTGTTTGCTAGGGTATTTATAGGGATAAAAGCAGGAGAGAGACATGGTTTGGACACCACATGTCTTGGGTTCCACATGGTGCAAACGTGGATGTGCTACGCTGATGTGCGGTGCTATGTTGCAATGCTATACTAATGTGCTACACTGTAGTGTTACAGGGCTAGAAGTAAAACCTGCAAAGCCATGACCATACCATTCATACTACATGTGCCAAAATCCAGGGAACTACCATCTTTTTACAAAAATGCTGATGTCAAATGCAAAGTGGAGCCTATGCTCCAAGACTACATCTTCCTTCTTCTTGTGAGTAGGGTCAAGCGTAGGGACAAATTTGGGAATCAATACGGTGGTGATAAACAAAGAAAACTACTGATCTTGTCTGTCGAGGAGATGCTACAGTGGAAATGACCATTGCTAATGAGTTCTGGAGCTATTGGAGACGTCCTAATGCTTCTTTGTAGGTGTCACACTACCTACGCTACTTCACATAGTGAAGTAGTGTGAATACCCACATACTACAGTGTGCTACACTATGTAGCGTAGTGCAGCATAGCAGCTAGTTTTAAGACAAATCTCACCTGAAAATCAAAAATACCCCTCTAGGGCCTAGCTAGGAAAGCTATCTTAGCAAACATCCATTACACTTTTCATGTTGAAGGAGCCTAAGACTTCTTAGTTTCATCCCTGGGACACTTTTCACCTCAATGTCCCTACTATGCTATGCTACACTGTGCAACATAGCATAGTATAGCAACCAAAGTGACATGAATTCTTACGTAATCTACAATGCTTTATCAAGAGACTTTGATTGGGACCTAAGGGAAAATTGGGATAGGTATTCTTGGGGGTCTAAGAAGGGCCAAGTGTAAGCATTTTGCTAGAACAACTTGATGGAGGACTTTTGTGCATTCTAACCCTGCTGCGTAGCACCTAGTTTGGCCTAAATTTTGACTCACTTTGCAAGTGTTATTTCATGGGATGTCGGTCATGTCTTGGGGTGGTAGTAGGACAAGAATTTTTCATGGTTTAAGCTTGGGCACATTTTTTTCTTGTGTCAAGGTAGTTTGAACAAATATTGTCATGTCCTACTACATTGTGCTATGATGTGCAGTGTAGCACAGCGTAGCATCCAAAATGGAAAAAATTTTGCAACATTTTTCATGTTTCATCTATGTTACAATGATCATACTTCAAGAGTGAAGTAGGGTAGGTATCCTTGAGGAGTGAATCATTGCTAACTGCATCTTCTATGTCTAATTAGTCACCACATGGCCTACTACACTATGTAGCGTAGCATAGCGTAGTAGGTTCCACTGTTAGAAAACTTGTCAAAGTGTCTAGTCCATCCTAAACACCTTTGATAGCTCCTAGCCTGGCACTTGGGTGGACCATCAATTGGGACATTTTTCAAGCTTGGTAGGCTAGAAAGCACAGTGAGCTTGATGGTCTGGAAGATAGAAAATTGGCCAAAATGTATAGTCCAGCCCTAGTGCCTCTTTTGTACAAAACTGGCCTCATGACTGGGAGTTGTGTTGACTGTGCTAAGTCACGAGAGTCCCAAAATTGCTAGTGTTTCAATGGTCCCTCTTTGTTGATGTCTAGAGGATCTACCTAAGAGACATCAACAAAGAAAAAAAAATACCATGCTAAACATGACAGCCACACCATTCATCCATGCCCACTTAGATGATGCTTTTCTATGCTTGGGAGTGCTAGGAAGATGATGTAAGATAGGGGCCAAGGAACGGATTTGAGGAAACAGGGTCAGGGAAGAAATGAACATAGAATGCAACACCATGAAAATTGTTTCCATAGTGCAATCTCTTATAAGAATGCTTATGAGGGAGTTAGCACACATGGGTGTCTTTCTCTTTGAATCTCAACCTCTCACTGAAGTGCTTAGAGATGGTCATTTTATAGCTAAAATGATTGCAAAGTAGCTATCATGCCATTTGTTTTGCGTACTTGTCTTTATCACCATTTATCATTCTTTTTTCATTCATTTTTTGTGCTTTTTGTTCTTTGTTTATTTTTTGTATCACACCCATGTCCATTTGAAGGCAACCTTGTTGTCACTATAGGATAGGTGTTTCCTCCCCAGGATGAGTTTGTGTTACATCCATGTGGGGCTTTGACCTACCTACATGGGCTTCCCAAGGGACGATTTGCATTACATCCATCAAGGGCCAAGAGGTTGGGCACATGAAAGGGCTTTATGTGCATTGGGAAAGGTTCCAAAGAAGGTGTTAGAAGTTGTAAGTATAAGGAATGGAGATTAAGTTGGTTGAAGGGAGAACATGCTATGTACTCTCAAGTAGCTAGGCTTATCAAAGTGGGTACTTCAAAACAATGTAGTGCCTTGTTATCCTGGTGAATGCATTCATGAATAACACCATATTGGCTTTTATCCTACAAACACAATAGAGAGGAAACTAGAAAAAAAACCAACATGTGAAGTGAAGGCAAGGTCCTGCTTTCCCAGGACACTACCAAGGTGGCAAGTGTTATGTCTAATGTGTGTAATGTTCAAAGTAGGAAGGCTAGTGTAGGCTTTGATAGTGGTAGTCTAGAAATTTTTAGTAGCCCCACTAAAAATAAGCACTGAAGAGGCTAGGAGCAATGATGATACGAATTCTCACGAATCCCCACCAAAGGTAAGAGTCATTAAACCCAGTTGCAAGGTGAGAAGCCTAATAGCTGAATGCTTTTCTAGACTCTAGCGATGATGAGGGCTGGAGGGTGCCAAGACTGTGGATGTGCCATAGTTATTTTGGAACTCCAGTAGTAGGTGCTGATAGTGAGAGCTACAACCAAGGTGATTAGTAGTGGTAACGGTAGCTCCAGAAGGTCAACAAGATGTCAAACGACATCTCCGGAAGATCAGCAAGATGCTAGTGATAACGATGTTGCATGTGTCCCAAATGGTTTCTTCTTGATGATGTGAACTTCATTATGGAACTGCAATGTCCCACCCCATCTACCTAGGAATCCAAAAGATATGCATGCTTGCTTTTTCACAAGTTCACATGTGTGAACCGGTAGGCGTTACATTGCAAACCCAGCTTTAGGTCTTGGTAGACTATTAGATGTGCTAGTTTAAAGTTCTAGCAGACCATGGTCCTAGTTTAAGGTCCAAGCAGACCGAGCTATGCTAGTTTAAGGTCGTAGTAGACCATTATGCTAGTTTAACATCATAGCAGATGGAGGATGGCCAGTTTAAGGTCATAGTGGACCTTGCTATGGGTGCCAGTTTTCTGTCATGGCCTAGGGACAATCTGTGGGTGCTAGTTTTATGTCATGGCCCAAAGACATGTTGTGCCAGTTTAACATCATAATGGATATTTTGTGCTATTTTATAATCATAGTAGACTATCTATGCTAATTTATGTCATAGCAGATGATCTGCTTACCTTGCTTTATGTTTGGCATAATCTTGCATGTTAAGCGTAATATGGCTTTAGGTACAAGTGGTTGATAGGATTTGGGAATTCATTGCCATCTACGTCAACCAACTTGAATGCCCCATTCTCATAGGCTTTTGTAACTATAAAGGGCCCTTCCCAGTTGGCTGAGAATTTACTCATGGATTCAAGAATGACCTTGAGGACTAAGTTCCCCTCTTTGATTAGTCGTTGGTGTAGATTACAGTGATGTTTCTATCATTTCTTGTCTTGGTACCATTTGATGTGATTAAATGTTTGGGTGCACTCCTCCTTCGGAGTCAAGGTTAATGATCCTTGACTCACTATTTTGAGCCTTTTCCACAACATTTGAAAGGATCATTCAAAGAAATGGAACCTACAATTCAAGAGGTAACACTACTTCAAATCTGTAAACAAGACTGTATGGATTCTTACTTGTAGCTATTCTACATGTTGTGTGATAAGCCCAAAGAATGTAGAGGATTTTCTCATGCCATCACCTCTTGTTGCTGCTAAGCATCTTTTTCAAAAGATTGATGATGACTTTATTGGTAGCCTTTGCTTGGCCATTTGCCTGGGGGTAATATGGCAATGAGAAAGACCATTTGATAGCAAGACTTTTGCAAAATGCCTTGGTTCCTGCACTACTAAATTGTGGTCCGTTGTCGGTAATAATAGTTATGGAAAGGATAAATCGTGTCACTATGTTGTCTAGAATAAACTTGCAAACCTATTGGGATGTGATCTTTCTGAGGTGAATAGCTTCTACCCATTTTGTAAAGTACTCAAATGTAGTAATGATGAAGCTATGCCCCATAGAAGACTTAGGTGTAATGGGTCCTAGGATGTCTAGTCCCCAATGTTGGAAGGGCCATGTGATCTGAGTGATGTGTAATTTGATAGGTGATACATGTATAAGGTTCCCATAGAGTTGACACACATCACATGTTCTAACCTTGGCAATGCAATCACATTCCATGTGAGGCCAATACTATCCCAGATGCCTAATCTTTGCTGTCATAGCTCTGGGAGCTATGTGTCCTCCACACAATCCCTCATGGACTTCATCAACAATTTTTTGTGCTTCATCCCCAGTAACACCAGCTAGTAATATCCCATCATAAGTGTGTTTGCATAGAGTGTTGTCTCCTATGAGGACATATTGTTGTGATCGCTTTCACACTACATTCTTTTGGGCTAGTGTTAGGCCGTGTGGGGGTTCACCATGTTGGAGGTATGTTTTAATGTCATCATGCCATTCTCGAGTGTGAGCTACACTCACAGATGCTATATGTGTTGTGTGAATGATGGGGTTGGTGCATTCCACTATTGAAGCAGGTAAATTAGCAAACATATGTGATGGCATGCTTAGTGCTAGCATGGCTAATGCATCTACTGTAGTGACCGAAATGTCGGTGACTGGAAACACCAAGAGGTTTCCAGGTGAACAGTTTAACCCTAGATCCGTGCAAGGGCCATGTTGGATAAAATGGAAATGGGGCACCCTGAACGGTCTGGTCAATCAGAAAGGGACTTAATCGGTGTAACTTAACCTTATGTGAACATTGTTTTGAATGTGAAATATATGAGGTAAAAATGATAATCAATAAATGTGGGAATGAAGGAAATAATGCCAAACAGTGATAAAAATAAGGAAATAATTAAAATGAACTCAGGTAAGAAAATGCACCACCTCAAGGTTGAGGGTTCAATTCTTTGCCTTGTTTGAGAGATGTGCAATAAGTTATACAATGCCAGAGGCACACAAAGAATTCAAGGGTAATTAGAATGCTTAGAATGTACCAACTATGCTCTTGAATGTGAACTTAGAAGCCAACGCAAGGCAGTCAATGGAAAAAGCCAACCAAAAAAATGCCAACCTAAAAGTGCTAGTGCCAAAAATTCCAACAATGCCAATCTTGCCAACACCAAAAAAAGCCAACCCAAATGTGCTAATGCCAAAAAAAATGCCAACCATGCCAATATTTCCAACACCAAAAAATGCCAACCCAAATGTGCTAATGCCAACCATGCCAATCTTGCCAATGCCAAAAAAATGCCAACCCTTTAAGCATTCTTTGTCGAGGTATTTATAGGGCTAGGAGTACGTGAGAAATGCAGTTTAGGTGCCACGTGTCCTGGACCCCACAAGATGTTGATGTGCCCTTACTTCATAGATGTGCAATGCCGGTCATGAACTTGCTACGTTGTAACCATGTTATCAAAACTGGAGATGTTGGAATTAGGTGTTCCAACAATGCAAGTGAGAAATGAAGCACATTGAAGTAGCATAGCTGCTTGCTACACTATGCTACACTATGTAGGATAGCACATCGATGTAGCATAGCACATCAGTTTAAATAGAAAACTTGCATTGGATTCACTAGCTTTTGGTAAAAGTCTTGGTGCATGTCAAGCTAACCTTTGGAGCATTTTTATTTATGCACATATTTTCTATGCTATGCTACACTACGTAGTGTAGCATAGCATAGCAGTGAATGTAACTTGCATTTCTATCAAAACTATGGGGTTTCACGAGAAAAATTTGCTTTCTTTGCCCTTGCTATGCTATATAGCGTAGCATATCATAGCACCCTGTGTTGGTTGGATTCTGACTTTGGCTTGCTTGAACATCTTGCCAAAACTCATATTCAGATACTTGTTTGATTTTTCAAAGGCCTACTATGCTGCACAATGTAGTGCAGTGTAGAAAAATTTTCAACTAGAAAAATTGTTGAATTGGTTTGCTCATCCCAAGCACTCTTGGAAACTTCTAGCATGGTTTCTAAGTAGATTGTCAATTGGGTGAATTGTCCAGGTGGGTAGGCTGAAGAGTCCATCAGGCTTGTTAGCTCTAGAGATAGAAAACTTGTCGAACTAGATAGTCTAATCTTAGTGCCTTCATTTCCTGCCAAGCTTTCATGAGGATACACTTGTGGAAATTCCTACCTCAGTTCCAAAACCTTGGTAAAGCAAGAGTGCGTCAAAATTTTATGGTGTTTCATTGGCCCCTCTTTGTCAACGTTTGGAGAACGGGCCCTAGATATGCTGACAAAGAATATGAAACACCATGAAAGACAAGATGCTAACATCACTCTTTAGTAGTCATCCAGATGTTTCTTAGCTATGCTTGAGAGTGCCAAGATAGTCAGGTAGGGAAAGGGGAAAGGGTGGATCTGTAGGGACAGTTCCAGGAAGGGAAAAATGTAGCATAGTGTGGTCCCTCGTTGGAGTGATTGTAAGGGAATTAATATGCATGGGCATCATTTTTTTGTAGTTGTATGACCTCTCATCAAAATTCTTGGAGATGGTCATTGCGAAATAGCTGATGTACCATTTGTTTTGAGCATGAGTTTTTTTTTGGGTGAGCTTTTTCTCTTCTACATTTTTCTTTTGTTGTTTTGCCATTTTCATTTGCAAACAACCTTGTTGTAGGATAGGTGTTTCCTCCCCAAGATGATTTGTGTTACATCCACATGGGGCTTTGATCTACCTACAAATGATTCCCATGCGGTGAGTTGTGTTACACGTGTCATGGACTTTGCTATTTAGCATATGGGAGGGATTTATAGGCATTGGAAAAATTCGTAAAAGAGGCATGAGAAGGGGAATTTTGGGTGTAAGAAATGAGACAAAGGAGATTAAGGGGGATGATAGGATGTGCACTCCAAAGTAGCCAAGCTAGCCAGGACAACCACCTTGGAATGATGTAGTGTCCTACCACCTTGGCGAAATGCATCTCTAACCGATGCCCCTCCGGCATGTACCTTGCAAACACAATAGAGAGCAAACCAGAAGAAACAACCATCAAGTAAAACGAAGGCAAAGTTCTTACTTTCTTTGGGTGCTACTAAAATAATGGATGTTTTTTTTGAGACATTCGACATCCAAACCAAAAAGGCTAGCAGTGATTTTGGCAACATCAGCATGGAGGAGTTGGCACCGAGATCGCTAAGAATTATGGTGATGCGAGTGCTCAGGAATCCCTGCCCAAGGCAAAAATTATGTAGTTCAACTGTAAGCAAAGAGGATTAATAGATGAATGACTATTAAGCATGGGCAATGGTGGGGGCTGGAGGATAGAAACTTTGTGGCTGGGCCATAATGGTGCTAGAACTCTAGCAGTAGGAGTCGACCATGAAAGCTACTGCTAGGGTAAAGGGCCCTAGTAGCGGTAGCTCCAAAAGGTTAGAAAGATGTCATATGACATATCTAAAGGATCAGCAAGATGCTAGGGGTAGTGGTGTTGCATATATTCTAGAGGGCATTTTCTTGGCATCATCAACTACATTTTGGAACTACAATGTCCCACCCCGTACCGACACTGTACACACTCGCTTGCTTGTAGGGTCATGGATTGTCAGCTAGATCTGTTGTGCCGTGAACCTAGTTTAAGGTCCTATTAGACCATTTGATGTGCTATTTTAAGGTCCTAGCAAGTTGTGGTATGCTACTTTAAGATCCTAGTAGACCGTTGTGCTGGTTTAAGGTCCCAGCAGACTGCTACGCTAGTTTATCTTTGTAGCATATGGTGGTTGTGCTAGTTTAAGGTCCTAGCAGACTATCTGTGCCAGTTTAACATCATAGTGCACAAGATTTTCTAGTTTTACATCATGGTATACATTTTGTACAATTTTATAGTCATAGAAAACTATCTATGCCAGTTTATAGTCATAGCAGACTACCTTTGCCAATTTTATGTCGTAGCAAACGAGCTTTGCCAGTTTTACGTCATAGCGGATGTTTTGCTTAACTTGTCCATGCATCAGATGTAGTACTGCTTGAGATACGAATGATTTATAGGATTTGTAAACTCTTTTCCATCCATGTCTACCAACTTGAAGGCCCCATTCCTATAGGCTTTTGTGACCATGAATGAACTTTCCCAGTTTGCTGAAAATTTGTTCACATGTTCACGAACAACCTTGAGAACGAGGTCTCCCTTTCTTACCAGTCATTGATGTGGGTTTTCATGATGCTTTTGCCATTGCCTCTCTTGATATTTCTCAATGCAGCTAAGTGTTTGCACATGCTCCTCCTCTATGGAGTCGAGATCGATGATCCTCGATCATTGTTCTGGGCTTCACTCACAATGTTTGATAGTATCGTTCAAAGTGATGGTACCTACAACTCAAGAGGCAATACCACTTCAAATCCATAAATAAGATTGTAAGGAGTTTTACTTATTTCCATCCTGCATGTTGTCCTATAAGCCCATAGCACATAGAGAATTTGCTCGTGCCATCGCCTCTTGCTGTTGCTAAGCATTTTCTTGAGCAAGTTGATGATGGCTTTGTTCATAGCTTCTGCCTATTCGTTTGCCTATGGGTAATATGGTGAGGAGAAAGATTGCCTAATGCCAAGGTTGTTGCAAAAGGCTTTGGTTTTTGCACTAAAACACCCTAAAAGAAAAATGTGGGGTCATCCTGGCTTCACCAAGCTCTTGCAATCCGCACAGCACCATGGCAGTCCATTGGGAAAAGAACGTTCTGAGTGAAACACCACAAAATTCTGAGCTTAGTACTTCTCCGACAAGAATCAAGTTAAGTCCTAATCCTCCACAACATGATTGAAGCTTGAGGACCTCACAGAAAACTTTAAAAGGAGTCAAACTGAGCAAGAAATGATTCTCTGGGATCCACAGCAGACTATGACAACATCTGGCATTAAACCCTGCCACATTTTAAGCTCAAAATACTTGGTTTTCACTGAGTATGCAGTGTGCATGCCCAACGTGTATGCCTAGCATATATGCCCAGCGTGTACACCTGGCATGCACCATCCATCATGCAGCATAGCGTACATCAGTGGAAGACATTAGTAGAACCATGTTAGATCAAGTCCAAGAATATCTGCAAGCAGCACTCTCGTGACATCCGAGCCCAAATCCAAGGGACGAATTGGATACTTCCTGTTGTAACAGTAGTTTGTAACAATGAATTCTTCTGTTTTACTCAAGTCTGTACATTGACTTCACATGCCCAGTGTGTACATGCTGGCATGTAGCATGCTACATAGTTGTAATATTCTTTGCACCCAGGCAACGCAGCCATCTATCACCTGATCCAAAATTCCAGCATCCCATAGCCAATCATCCCATTTTAGATCCAAATTTAATGCCCCAACCTTGTACAAAAACCCAGATTTTTGACCAGGTGGGGGTTCAAAAATTGGAGGAAATCTTGGCCAAAAATCTAGGCAATCCACACTGAGAACATTTGTGACACCCATCCTGTACACTAGACTTAGACCCTACACGTTGAGCATACGGCCTTCATGCTATTCCTGCAATCTGAACCAGCATGCTATCATACCCTTGCATCCACTGGGGCTCTTCATCCGCCTTATGTCAGATTCACAACAGCGTCTAGACTAGTGCATTATAATTTTTATTATGCAATAATATTGCTGCATTTTCCTCCAAGATTTGTTATAGTTTTTGTTTGCATTTTTTCTATCTCTTGTTTACATTTGTGCATGCTGATTTACATTTTTCATACCATTTATGTATAACCCGACATATCCCTCGTCAGCATATGTTTAGGAAAATCCTTGTCTGATCCGCGTGCAGACCACCCAAGGTACTCTACCTTCGTCAGTTCCAGCTCACCCTTAAGCAAATGTAGGGTCTTCTATGTTTGTCTGTAAATCTTTCGACATACATTTCATTCCAGCCATCAACGATTTCAAATAGTACAAAAAATGGCGCTAGAAGGAGGGGCTGAAACTATTTAAATCTAATCTGATTTCATACGCCCACACCCTATGCTTCTAATCTACCACCTTATTTTCTCACATTCACCTTGCATCAACAAACCTCTTGAATCTGGGCCTTGTTCTATAGCATTTTCAGCGTCTACACGCTGCTTGAAAACCTACACGTTGTAGACTCTGTTTGCACGCTGCTTGAAAACCTGCACACTGCACACTGTAGACTCTGTCTGCACGCTACCTAAAAACCTAAACGTTGTAGACTCTATCTGCACGCTGCTTGAAAACCTGCATGCTGCACACTATAGAATCTGTCTGCACGTTGCCTGAAAACCTACACGCTTCATGCTGTAAAATCTGTCTGCACGCTGCCTGAAAACCTTCATGCTGCACATTGTGGAATTTTTCTACACGCTGCATGCGGTAGACTCTATCTGAACGCTACCTGAAAGCCTGCACACTGCATGCTATAGACTCTGTCTACACATTACTTGAAAACCTGTAAGCTCATCACTCTACTTGTACGCTGACAGTTACAGCCTACATGCTGTAATCTCAGTTTACACGCCATGACCAATTTCTATACGTTGGTAACTGAAGTCTATAGGCTGGGACCCAATCCACACACTGTGCAAACAGGTCACATGCTACCAACTTAGGTGTATGCTGATAAGCACACCCATTTCATACTTTGCCAAATCCTCACCTGTATGCCCTGACATTGTATCCCTTCCATCGAGTTACATTTACAACCTTTTCACCATGAATACCGCCAACACCAATGTTTCAACCAAGTCCATTCCAGATACCGTGGGCCCCACAACAATGCCAATGCCCATTATGCAACCCATAGGAGCCCATGGTGAGGTTAATCCCCAGGGAGGACCTCGTCGATCTCTCAAACTGCAAGGGAAAAATCCATCATTTAACATTGTCACATAGGAACAATATAATTTCATATGCGTGAAAATCCAAGTAGGCCTAGCAGTGGATCAAACTGAAATAGAGGCCAAGAGACAATATGAACTATTCCATAGGGGAGGACATGAGTTCATCCCTTCCCCGTATGACATCATCCCTCTTCCCGAGCACTATTCTGAACTTATCTCATAGCTCCTCCTATCCAGGAATCAGTCTTTAGACCAGTCTATGGCAAATCCTCAGTTGGAAGAGAAGGATGACTTTGCGACTCAGTCCAAACACGAAAATTCATACCATACCCTGAGCCCCCAAACTTACGTGAACCCATTGTTCCAACCATTCATGGGGGAAACTACATCCCTCCAGTCATTTAAAATCACCCAAGCACATGTGCCCCAACAAGAAGCACATGATACCCAACTCAATATACCCCTTGCCACTATTCCTCCCATTACCACATTGTCCCCTCTCTTACAAATACAACCCCAACAACAACCCCCATAAACCAATGTAGGAGCAACCTTCCCACCCCGAGTGATCGGGATGCCATATGTGATACCAGCTTCTACATCCATGCACTATATACCACGGATCCAAACCCAAGGAGCATCCTTCACCACTTCAACTCAACAAGTTTAGGGTGTTCCTACAAAAAACGTGACCAGACAATGGGCTACGACCAGTGTGCAACCACATCAACCCCCTCACTACAACATACCACCTCCTACAGGTTGACCCATGAATATCCCCCAAGTACAACAACAACAACAACAACAACCCTTTTCTTACAGTATGCCACCCTTAGCAGCACCTACCATGAATGTTCCACAAGCCCAACCTCCAACCACTCAACTTTCCTCTTTCCTTCCCACCATACAACAATCTAACTTGTATACTACACAACATAATCAATCTGCCATCTCACCTAGTGCCCAAGACTGGGCTGACACTAAAAACCTGATGCAAGAGCTAACTAACAAGGTCAAGCGCCTCAAAACAGCTACCAACGAAGAGCTTAAGATAGTGGATTTCTATCAAGATGATCCTATCAACTCTTCGGTTCCACCTCTAATGTTACCCAAGGGTGTTTTCTTACCCACGTTAACCAAATACAATGGGGAGATAGACCCCAACGTCCATCTTATAACGTTTAGACTAGAATGCATGTTACTTCAGGCATGGCCACACGCCATCTTGTGAGTGTTCCCTATGTCCCTCACAGGGAGAGCACTTGACTGGTATCGGGCTTTGCCCCAAAACTCAATATCTTCTTTAGAAGATTTATTACACCAATTCATTACTAGGTTCAAGTATAACTTGAAGCCTAAAGCAACACTTGACAGCCTGATATAAGTCAAGAAAGCACCGCTTGAACCTATTGAAAAAGTTATTCAACAGTGGAGTGTTGCCCTCAATGAGCTTCATGAGCCAATCCCAGAGACTTATCTCCTCACTATTCTAAAAGGGGCTGTTAATGATTTAGTGAAGGCCAAATTATACTATCTTAACGCACGCAGTCTTAGGCAAGCATTTGTACAAATAAAGAACATAGAAGAGGCAGTCCAAAATAGCCATGACCCTGCCTATTCAGCCTTCAAAAACTAACATAATAAGAAAGACAAAGAAAAGGCTAAGGTAACCATAGCAGCAGTAGCAGAAACAAAACAAACAAGCATAGGACAACAAGGCAAACTGCCTACTGCCCCTACCAACTATGCTAGACCTACTCCTGCTACTGGACCCAAACCATCCACATCACAAAGTCCTATGCCAGGTCGTGCGAGAAACTTCGAGAAGACAGACCCCTCTCAATACATGCCATTGCTCATGAAACCCTTGTAATTGTTTGACGAACTCTTGAAGGATGGGCTAATGAAAGATAAACAATTATCCTTGGTAGCAATCCAAAGACATGATCGATTCTATTAGTTGGTCAAGAACCCAAGCTTGGCAACGCTAGATGAGCCCCCAATTCCAAGAGGCTTTAGGATAGACCGCTTTTCTGATTATCATCAACGCAATGGGCATGGCACTAATTATTGTTTCACCCTAAAACAATATATTCAATAGATAATCAATAGAGGTGAGATCACATTTGATGAGGCCAACTTGTTCAAACCACAAAACCAAGCCATGGGCATATATAAGGACCCTCTAAATACTAAGAAGGCTCCATACGTAATTAACACCATCTACTTAGACAATGAACAAGAAACACCTAGAATTAACACCATTTACTTAGATAATGAAAAACAAATGCCTATGAGACCCTTTGTAGTTTGTATTCCTCCTACTGCACAAACGCCCACACCTCAATCATCATACTGTCCATGTAACCCACCCACCTCGCAAAGATCCTATGTCATTTGGATACCCCCCGTGGTGGCAGCCTCTACCATATCACCAAAACCATACATGGTGCATGTACCTCCTACTGCTACTACCACAAACACGCAACCTCCTACTCGGCCCACTCCCTATGTAGTCCAGGTGCCACCTGCAATTGCAACTATGGAGGCACAGCCCCCAACTAGGCCTACTTCGTATGTTGTCAGGATACCCAGACATCCTGATAGCCATCAACCCACCACTCCACAAACACAGAATAAACCGACCCCATATGTTGTTAGGATGCCTAGGCAGCTTGACACCCAACCACCTTCGACGGCCCAATTGCAACCTCGTCCTACTCCATTCGTCATACGGGTTCCAAAGCAACTAGATATTCAGAAACCAAATGTTCCCCCATGCCACACGTGGGAACGATTGGAAGACAAGCTCACAAGGGAATGATTGGAGAAGGAACATCAACGGCTTGCCTTAGGAACCCCCAAGACTACTCCATTAAATGCAGTACCCATGACAGCAATACCCATGGAATCACCTACCAACGAACCAAGTACGAGCTATAAGGGAGGATCATTGGGAATACATGATGCATCTAAATCAATAGTTATGGAAGAAAACATCAAACTAGCAACACATGAGATAAAACTGTTGGGCCCGATGGACCAAGTAACCATTAACAGACATACACCTAACAGTAAAGATTTAGCAACAACCCTAACACAAGTCACGCATGCACTTAAATAGAAAAATACTTCACTAAGCCTATATGACCTGATATTAACTTCTCAAACTCATCGCGAAGCCCTAGTGCGCATGCTGACATCAATCCTAGTAAGCAAAGACTTACCCCCAAATGAACTTTCCATTCATGCGGTAATGTATTCGCCGTAAGGATCGACTTCCAAATCACTAGGCTTCCACACTAACAACATCAAGATTGATGAGAAAATAGGAGAAGTGAAAACCGCACCCATGTTCATAACCATACAAGTAAATCAATTCAAAATACATCAAGTGCATGTAGATGACAGAGTCGCAATGAACGTAGTACCCTATCCCATCATTGAACAATTAGGGCTTATGGAATTAATCAGATCGACCTCCACCACATGCTTAAAATCATTTAGTGGATCACGCGTAGTAGTAAAAGGTACTATAACTATGGACTTTATAGCAGGGGATCAATTCCCCACATCTACTAACTTTGTTGTCATTGTCAAAATGCCAGAGTTCAATTTAATATTGGGAAGACCCTGGTTGGCCCAACTCAAAGTAGTCTCTTCCCCCATACACCAAGAGATTTACCTACCTTATGAAGGTGGTGAAATCATTATACATGGGGAGACGGCTACGCCTACCATCTCGTCACATACAAATACAAACCAAGGCTCGGAACTTAAGTTTGAAGAACCTAAAAAGGATGACACAAATGAAAAACAAAGTTGCACGCAACCAGTAAACAATGATCCATTACACATAAATCAAAATTTACCCAGTATAGAAACACCTGGACTTGAAACTGTACATACACCGCCTAACCTTGAAACTACAACAAACATCAAAACCACTATACATACGGAAACACTAGAAGACACTAACATAGTTCCTATTCCATTAGATGTCCCTTGTGCTGAATTACCATTCAATGTAATCAGTGAAGGAGACACTGAGTACAGAATCACACCTATGGGCTTCACTCCTAACATTAAAATAAGAAAAATTAAAAAATTTCTAAACCACTAAACTACACTCCTTGTCTGAAATGATGTTAAACTACCACATGTCCGCAATGACATAAAACTAGCCACGGTCAGAAATGGCTGGTTTACCAAGGAACTCACCAGTATCACTTGAAACTTATCTTGTTTACATGGGGCCCGAAATGGCCTTAAACTAGTGCATGGGGCCCGAAATGGCTTTAAACTAGAACATCAAGACTATAGTCCATCATGACTTTAAACTGACACATATGTGCCCATGGCCCGAAATGGCCTTAAACTAGAGCATTTTCTTACATTCCTTTTCTTGCAATTCAAGTTTACAGTTCGAATTTATGCTTACCTTGTTGCATTGTTATGTTATTAGCCTTAGTTCTTCTTCAGATTCCCCTACTTCTATTCCTACTTCGTGCATTACACTTAAATGAAAAATGGACAAAAACATATTTTACATTGCTGCATCATGTTTACATTCAAGCCCGAAAGATTTTCACCTTAAATGTACACTTATCAGTATTCAAATAAACTTAAAATTCAAACAAAAAAATGAAGAAATAGAAAACCCAATTAAAAAATAGAAAATAGTATAAATATATCAACATCAAATTACAACTTAGTGCAATGTCCTCACACGATACATAGATCGCATACATAATCGTTTTTAACAACAAACAAAACTATATATATATCCATATACAAATGGACAATTACAACGGTTAACCGATTCCATCCATCAGTTCATATACAATCCAAACCAAAACATTCTGTTTGCAACTCATATAAAACATGAGCGATGATGATACCAAATTGAAAACTAAGCATCAGGATCGGGAGGGGTGTCCCTCTCAAAGTCCCCAGCACCATGGGTTCCTGCTCTGCTGAGGCCACCTTCTTGACCATCGTCATCGCCCTAACCCTATAAAAAGGTAAAGAAAAAATTAACACCAAAAAGAAAAGAGAATAATTCCAAAAGTTATATAATAAACAAAATTCACAACTTTAAATGACTTACTGAAGAAGATCCTCCTAGACTAAATTCCAACCAATGAAGGATTTCTTCTTTAGAGACACTTGCCCAATCAATCCCATCAAGGCCCAGATCAATGTTGGCCAAAGCCTTCCCTTTGTCCACTGCGGACCAAGTGGGACATTTTAGAGGAAATTCCCCCATAGAAACTGAAACACCACAAAAATTTTGGCTAACACTTGAAGACAGAAATTAAGCTAAGTCATGTTGGTCCTCAGCATGACCAAGCTTGAAAGCCTCAAAATAGCATCAAACGAAGTCAAAGCAAGCAAGTGAAAGTTCCCTGGGACCCACAGAAGACTACGATGACATCTGGCATCAAACTTGGCAAATTTTGAGCTCGAAATACTTGGTTTTCACTAAGTATGCATCCTGTACGCTGGCCTAGACATGCCCAGCGTAAGGCCCAGCGTACAGCAACTTTCGGG
>MNCI01034556.1:14903-62563 GCA_015680685.1 Gnetum montanum | reverse complement strand
AAGGAAAGGCTAATGTACCATATCATTGATGGGCTACGTAATGAAACAAGAGAGACCTTAGGAATGTATGCCCAAGGTCAACTATATGAACTATGAACCCATCAAGTCCAAGATCCTATTCAGTAGGTAACAAAAGAAGAAGGAGAAATGGCTAGATGGGAGAGTCTTGAAAAACATCAACAGGACCAAAATATCAACTTAACAAAGATCCATGATCATAAAAAGGAGAAATCAACCTATCACAAGGAGAAAGAATCGTCTTTTCCAATACAACAATCATTAGAAGAAGTTGAGGCAAAGATCAATAAGATGTTGGAATGGAAGTATAAAAAGTATGGAGAATTTATCGATATTATTGGAGATAGAGTTTTGACAACCCAAGAAGCAAGAAAAAACATTAGAAAATCGGAAAGAAGGGATAATGAAAATAAGAGCTCAATTGTCAATCATACGTATGAATGAAACATATGCCTATACGATCTCCCCACGGGTCAATGTCTAATACTATTACATTTACATGAGCATTGGGGAAACACGTTACATCTAGAGTTTGTATAGAGATAATGTGTTCGATCATAGTGGAAAAAATCCCAATCGTGGGGGAGACCACCACTAAACTAGAGACACCCTTTGTATCATCCAAACCCAAACTCTTATCTTGTTCAACATCATATTTCTCCAGCTAGGCCAATGCACTTTATCTCATCACAGTACCATTCTCCTCAATAGTATGAGCCCATTCCTTTAACACAACCACTGACTTGTGCACCTTATACTCCTCCTAACTTTCAGGATTCTCATTTTTCCCTCCTTCTACATCACCACCAATTGTCCCTAAGGTGCTTGCACCACAGCAACAACCCACGAACATTACTTGTGCTACTACTTCCAACAGCAGTGAGAGACCTCAGCAACATCGAAGGCATCCCTTCTTTAGAAATGACCCTAGGAAGGGACAAAACAATTTCGAGGCCACTGCATCCTCCAAATCAACATAAGTCCCACACTGTGGTGCACCCTTACTTTCGAACCCAATGCCTCATGTAACTTCAACAAGGCCACCAACTAACACTCCAACAACCATACGGAAAAATGAACATAGTCATGGAAGGCAACATCCCGATCCTTGCATACCATATAATGGTCCTAAATATCATAGTGGGTCAACTTGTTATCCGTGGAAATCCAAATGTGTTGACAACATTTTGTTATATGAATTGAGCAACAGTGGATGATGTACAATTGGTGACAACTTCTACTTCTACCCATTTTGTGTAGTAGTCGATTGCTATAATGATATATGCCTTTCCATTAAACATGGATGTGATGGGACCCATTAAGTGAATCTCCCATATGTCAAAGGGCTTTAGTTGTTGAATCCACTATTGAGAATCCTCCATTCAAGTGGTCGTCCCACCATCTCATTGACAACACTCATAAGATTGGAAAAATTGGTGAGCATCCCTAAAAATTGTAGGCCATTAGTATCCTACCATCAGGATTTTTATGGTGTTGCATCTCTCTACATAGTGGCCTCCACAGGGGCCTTCATGAGCATCTTGGAGAATACATAGTTGATTTGCATCATGGACATACCAATGAACCAGGCCATCGGCATACACCTTGTACAAGTGTCCATTGATTTCCATTGATTACTGCTTGTGAGATTCTATGACCCAATACAATGCTTTCTTGGATCATGAGATGACTCTTTTGCTAGTTGAGTTGCAGATTGATTTCTAGACATCTTTTTAGTACTTGCTTAAACTGGTCCAAGGCTTACTCAAATGTAGCTCCGTAGGCGGAGAAGTCATCCATGAAGACTTCCACACCACTACTGATCTGTTGCTAAAAAATGCTAAGGACCAGACATTGAAATGTTGCAGGAGCATTGTACAAACCAAATGACATCTTACAATATACAAATGTCCCCTAGGAACTCATGAATGTTGTCTTGGCCTAATCTTCTAGTGTAATTTGGATTTGGTTATAGCCCCTATAACCATCCAAGAAGCTATAATAGTAATGCCTAGAGATGATGTCTAACACTTGATCCATAAATGGTAATGTAAAATGAGCTTTGAATGTTGCCATGTTCAATAGCTTGAAGTTAATATAGACTTGTCACTTGCCATCATTCTTTAGCACAATTATAGTAAGCTAACCCACTTACTATCTATAATGGGATAAATGAACCTTTCCTTGGGGAGTTGTTCTATTTCTTATTTGATGACCTACTTTAATTTGGGATTTAGCCACCTCTACAGCTAGCTTCTTGGCCTCATGACTAGATCAATGTAAATGCAATGCTAGCATATTCGTGGATCAATTCAAATCAGCACAAGATATGATCAAGGAAAGGCTATTGGACATTTGTTAACTACTTGTAACAACTTTTCTTTTTGTTTAGAAGAAAGTTTGGTATTGATTATGACTAGCCTTTCATTATTTAAAAATGCATACTCTAGGCTAGCTGGTAGAGTTTTGAACTCTAGGGGCTCTTAGTTGATTCCATGCATAATGTGATACTATTAGAAATAGCTGTTGGCCGTTAGGTGCCCTCCTATTTTGTGGCTACTATGTATAGGCACCTTTGGATATTTGTTTCTTATGCATCTTGATTGCATACTTTGATAAATGTACTTTTTATAGACCATATTGTTTCCACACAATTGCATCTATTATTGTTGTATGTGATGCATAGAACATGCTTCTTCTCTAACCTTCCAAATTTATTCTCCTTAGAAATTTCTAAGAAAAGGTTCCTTATACCCATTTGCACATCGATCGTGTTTAACCATGCCCTTCCCATAATGATGGGGATGTCACCTTTGCAATTCTCAAATTTAATCACTAGAAAATTAGTCAGATAGGACCACCCATAAACTATGGTCACAATATCCTCCACTAGTCCCAAAGGGATAGTGATTGACTCATTGGTCAATTCTAAATAGATGTTACTGTTCTTAAGAGATGGAAAGTTCTAGGCCTTGTACATGTCATGGGAGATGATATTAACTCTAGAATCAAAATCAAGAAGAGCCTTGCATGGCTTATGTTCAGTGATCTACAAGGAAATGAGAGGACTCCTTGGGTTAGATCTTTTCATGGAAAGATTGCCAATGTTGATCCAATAAGAGATAGCATGAGTTAGCATCATAGTGCAGATCTAAGGTGATGTTTGGTTTGAAGGACACTTGAATGTATTTGATGCAAAGGATGAGATTACCGGAGATGAGGTTGTCAGGGTTTGGGAGGATTTTTGTGTTGGAAAAATGGTCTTTTCTTGGAACAATTGTCCAAACCACAAATCTGGAAGGCCAATTGTAAATTAATAGCCATTGTAGCATTTCTTTGCTATGACTATGGGGGAATTTCTCCCTGCATGGATGGAGAAGGAGATAACTCAATAAAGGGCAGAGGGATGTGTGCAGATAGATGCAAAGGATAATATGGGTATGGGTGCTCCCCTCAAGTAAATGATGAATAAGTTTGATGGTACTTCGGAGCATAAGAGTGATGTTAGAATGAGGCATGGCTAGTAGAACTTCATGGAGAAACAAGTTGCTGAAAATAGTACCCATATGAATCTAATTGCTTGCAAATGTACTACTACCTTAGTGGTGGCATTGCCAATGATTGTGGTTGGTGCCACTATTGGTATTGCTTATATGGTTGTGGTGGAGCTCCACTTGGATAATAAGATTTTTGTTGCTGGTGAAAAGGCCTTAGATTTTCTGCTAATCATTTTCAATGTTCTACAAGTCATAGTCATCATGGAAAGCTTGTAAATGTGTCTATAAATCAGAGTTGTATCACACCTCAAATCTTGGGATATTGTTCATATCTAAGCACTTGATTCAAGTATCCTTGACATTCCTAGTTGGAATCTTTATTGCCTCTACAATGTTAAGCATGCTTCAAGTTGCCAATAGATGATCATAATCATCATTATTTCATTATCTCTGATGATTTTCTCTATTAGCTTGACATTCTTGGCAGCTTCTATGGTCATTGTTGTCTCTTTGATCACCTTAATTAAGATTATTTCTACAATGGATTCTATGAGAACTAATAGATGAAAAAGAATATTCAGAATTGGATGAAAAGGAAGGTGGACCACCACCACCACTACGATTTCCACCACCACCTCTTCACTCATTACCATCCTTAGATCCCTTGCCATAGTGATGTTTACCCAACTCCCTACCTTGACTGTCACTTTTTCCTAAACCTGGTTTTTGAATAGTGGATCATAGGTTTAGGGCCACACCCTCATTACCAATAATAGGGGGTGGAGAATCTTCATGTTGGAAACCCTCAGGGGAAGGATCCCCATGGTCATGTTGGTTTAACAGGAACAAAGGGTTAGTGAAGCATTCCCCCTTTGTAAAATTGTGGTGCTTCTCCTAGTGTCAATCTCTCTTGCATCATGTTTCAATGAGATGATAGTCTTGAGCATCATACCCATTCACAATGTCTTCCTCATGAAGATCTGGAATGCCCAACCTCTTAAGAGTTTGAAAGAGCATCCCTAGCATAGATTAATTGGGAGGCAATACAATGTTTCCCTTCATGTCATGCCATTGCAACTGCTCATCCTAATGTAGGATAATGATGAAGTCTAGTTAATACTCATCAAGATGAGTATATACCACTTTTCACTCCTATGGGACTAATAGTTTAACATCATCAAGCTTGTGAGAAGAAGAAGACATTTTTCCAAATAATTAAAATTATCAATCTGCTTTTGTAATTATATGTCATGTGAAAGTAATGTTAACCTTGAGTTTGTCCAATGAGATTAATAATGTTTACTAAACCTAGAGAGTGCATGTTTCAACAAATAGAGTTCCTAGAAATGACACCAATGATGAGTAGCAAGGTACCCCTATGCCCAACCATACGAATCATAAAGCATTCATGCATGATCTGGTCAAATTCCATGGACTTTATAGTTTCCAGTGAACTAGTCTTCTAGGCCATAAACTTTGCCCTAAGGTTGTTCATTGTCTTCCCAGTTACACCTATGAAGTACAAAGGTATGGTTAAGCGTAATTGAGGCATATGATGTTTCATTTTCTTTAGTGCTTGAAGAGAGACATAAAGTAATTTAATGAATAATTTGATCTAACTAACTAATTCATCTGTAACTAGTCCTAACATAAGAATCAAGTCCCATTTCTCATACATGTCCTGAACCCATGTATCCACTATTGGGTTACCAAGTGCTACGCTACTAGGTACACTAAGCAATAATGCTGCTAGGATTACCAAGTGGATGCATGTTACACTCCAAGCGGTCATACTTATGTAATTAATCGATCTATCTTATCTTGCTTAATTACCTCATTAGCTTAATTACTGGAAAACATTGAATAAACGTAGCCAATTGCAACTCATCAGATAGCATATCCTTTGATTTGACTATTGAGAAAGTATACTAGCTTTGTTTAAGGCTTTGCTTGTTAGGTTGCATTTGATGAGTTAAAGCATAGATTGGTGATTACTTCAGTGTTAGTATCTTCTGTACCAAGACATCCATATGATGTTAGTATTGATGCTTCTAAAGATGGATTGAGTTGTGTGTTAATACAGGATGGATAGGTTGCAGCTTATGCATCTTGTTAGTTAAAGTTACATGAAGATATATATCTCATACATGATCTAGAGATGGATGCTAGGATATTTGCATTGAAGCTTGGATGGCATTATCTATATGGGAAGCATGGTATTATTTGGATTGACCATTAGAGCCTCCAATATCTTATGAGTTAGTTGTAGTTAAACTTGGAAAAAAGTAAATGGATGGATTCTCTTAATAATTTTGATTTCAATATTTGATATAGGTCTTGCAAGACTAATAAAGTAGCTGATGCATTAAGTAGGATGGCTAATAAACTTAATAAATTAACTATTTAATTAGAATTATAAGAGCAAATTCAAAATCAATAATGACATGATTTATGATGTCAAGAATTGAGGAAACACATGTTTAATGAAATTAAAATTCTTTTTTATTCCAAGTGCATATCACTATTCTAGTTTCTTTAATGAAATTAAAATTCTTTTTTATTTAACTGAAATAAGTGTTCCTAATGCTATTCCTAGGTACTAGAAACACATGTTTAAATAAACTAAAAATGGATTTCAATCTCAGCAAAGAAAGAGAGTAGAATATTAGTATGCATTTAAAATAAATAAGTATAAAGGTTCAACTATTCTGCTCTATTAATTTTAACTATGGTTATGAAAACAATCTAATACATTTGGGATTTTTTCCCCCATGTTTGAAACATGTATGCATGACCACTAAGCATGGTCACATACCTGAAACATGAAATGATTCAAGGTAGTGCCATGGTAGTAGAAGGATTTTCATGCATAAGATGAAGTGAAGGATAGGATTTGAAGTTAGACTAGTCGTTGTAGTTCACAGTGTCACTATAATTGATACCCTACATGTTGTAGAAACTTTCATAGTATCCAATTGGCCAACTTGACCAATTCTTGTCGAGTGCACACAATGAATTCTTGCCTATGTCATAGTAATCCACAGTGATGTTGCTATAGCAAAAGCACCTTAGTGCATTAGTTATCATTCTTATTGATTATCTAAAGTAGAAGCTACTCCAAGTCTTCCTATAATATTGATATTGTGCAGTTTATTTCTTATGATAATATTTAGCATTCATCTAAGAATTTTCATTTCTACTACACTAATTTATTGTTCATGTCTTTTTTGTTCTACCGGAACCATTAAGATAGGAGGCCCAATTGTTGTTCTCTCAAAATTTCCTTGTAGTTTTATTGGTCTTTCCAAATATATAGACATGCGTTATTAATATACTCCTACTATTGGATATTTTCTTCATTAGTAAAATGTCATTCAAAGTTGTAGTTAAAACTCTATTAGATATGAACTGCATAATATGTTACTTCTATTAATAGAAACTTCAACAACAAAGTTTCATGCATCATATATCGTATCATCGTAGTTATAGTTTTGTTCTTTCTTTTCATACCACTATTTGGCTATAAATTCTTATTTTATTCATATTTACAAAATAATATTTAAATTTAGTTAAACTATATTTATTTCCACTAGTAGATCACACCACTTTTAATTTGTAATTATTTTTATTTTGAATTCTTGTATTAAAGTGAATAAATATTTCAAATAGTTGGTACTTTTGTGTTAATCCATAAAGCCACAAATATTTTCAATACTTTTGGTGAGAATGATCTACAAAAATTAGAGGATTAATTTCATAATTTTATTTTTGTTAATAATTTAACATGTATATGTCCTAGGGTTAAGTGCCACATTCGTCTCATCTTGATTAGTGGTCACATACATCTTTTCAATACAATGATCAATCAATTTAAAAATTCCATTATAAGGTACACCATAGGATGAAATATCATTATCATGATGAATTATGTAATATAAATGTTCATGATAATTTATATTAATCTGAGCATTTAATACATCTTTAAAAAGTTGATATATCAAAATTACTATCATAAGAAATCCTACAGCATAACAAACATTTTTTTAGTTTTGGCTAAAAAATAGTGATATCCCCACATTTAGTTCTCTTATTAATAATCTATCCTTAATTCTTACAAAATGAATATTTATCATATTTTTAAATTTACTAATAAATATAAGTCACCCATTAAATAACATGAGACATCATAATCAATACACATAAAACTATCAGATCTTTTATTAGTCACGTTGAGGCCATTAAAAGTAGCCTCAATATGTTTAACTTGAAATTCCTTCATTAAAAGTTGTTTTATTTTTTATTACATTGCTTAATTATCCTCTTAGTCTTGTTCTTCGCATATTTATTTTCTTGATGTTTTGTCATCACTTTTTCTTTTGCATTAGATGAATTATCAAAACAACAGTCCATGTCATTCTACTTTCTTTTTTACAAAAAATGGTAATACCTTGATAGTTTCTCTCTTTTATAATAATTGGTTTTCTTAATCACCATTGCTTGTGAGGTGGGCTTTACCATTACTCATACCATAGACATTTATCTAGTGGAACAAATCATATGATAATGAAGAAGTTTGACAAGATAAAATTTGAAAAGAAAAAGCTTTTTAGACAAGTGATGTAACAACTTCACCTTCATTTAATCTCAATGAATTTAATTAATTTTGAAGGGAAACAATTCTTGATTAATTTTTAACATGAAATTGTAATCAAATTGAAAAATAATAATAAGCTCTTTTTCCACATCTAAAATTAAAAACATCTTAAAATTCATCTAAAAGGTTGACCACCATCAAACCATGAGTGATGTTGCTTGTTAATGATCATTTCTTTTTGAGAATAATGGATTCTATTTAAAGACCTATAGAGATTAAATGGCTTTAAGATCATATTATTTGAATTTATAACATGAATAAGATCTCTTTAAGCTTTAGAGAACTCCAACTAGCTTTTGAAAGTTCTACAAAAAAGCTGATCACCACATGATTATGAGTGGTAATTGTTTTAAGTAGTCAATTTCTAATGATATCACAACTTAATCATGATTCATGGTGAAATCCATAAGGTAGACCACAAGTAGTGGGAAGGTTGTGATGGCCTAAAAACATCAAAAAAATATTAGAAATAGAACTTTCATAATATCTATGTAAACTACAAATCATGGTGTAGCTATGGTCTACTAAACCATGAGTCATGGTGAAGTTGTGGAGGCACAAAAAACATGAAAAACCTACCTCTTGATTGTTCATGTATGGACCATGGATGGTGGTAGGGGAACCACATCTACATCTTCCAAATATTGTAGTTTAAGCCATTTAACACTTGAGTTTTTAGAACTAGTATGCATGTCTTGAATTTTCCCATGATTGTGTAGAACTCTTTTTGCAAGGAATCCTTAGGAGCCACTATTGTTCATGAATATCACCCACTATAAGCCTTGATACCCTGTGAAGTTTCTCTCAAATTAAGCAAATGAAATCTGTGGAATAGAAGAGAAACACACCAACACCAACTCAACTCAACTAAGAAAGGAACATATGCAATGATAATTGAAACCAAGTTGAGGAACCTATGTAAATGTGACATGAAACATTACAACAAAACCTATGACAACATGTAATAGTAAGAAACTAAATGGTTAAGAAAACTATTTATTAATATAGAGTTTTATTAATAAAACAAAAATAAAAATTTATTTATATCCACTAAGACCTTGTATATCTATTCGACCAATTTTATACTTCTATTTATGGAATTTTTTAAAAAATAACTTAGCCTATTGGAATGGAACCTATGACCTATGTTTTCTAGGCCTATTCTCTTAGCACTAAATTAACACCCCATTGACATTATCATCATTACATTGCAATGATGATAATGTCAATGGATATAGAATAAAGAAATAATACATGGTGAAATAGAAGCATGAAGTAAAAATTTTGCTTATTTTCTTAATAGAAATTAACACTACTCTTATATTTTAATGTCACTTTTGAGGATGGTCATCTAATAGTCCTTCAAGATATATAGAAGAGAGGAAGTGAGAGTGTTACAAAGATGTTGTTCCTTGCCTAGTATTCAAGAGGGGCTAGAAATGAAGGTATAACACCAATACATTCTCAAGTAAAAAATATAGAGGTCATCTAGTTGGATTGTCATAAAAATCAATGATTGCTTTGTTTTGTATTTTTTCATAGGCTAGAAATAAATAAATAAAAAGAATGGTCTTGAAAACTATTAAAATTGGGAAGTCTCATTGGTCAATTTTGGTGGAAGAACATTATTTCTTTCCAAATAGGGTACTAATATGTTACACTAACTCTAATATCATTGCCTTCAACCTTAGTTTTTGATGTGTCAAATTACTTGTCACCTATAAGACTATGTTCATTCTATCATTTTCTTCCATGCATACCTACATATGGGCCCATAGCACAACCCCTACCTCCATAGGGACACTCTTGTCTAGTGGGTTACATCTAAATTGCTATGGAAGTAAGGATTTTATTACTAGCTCCCATGTTTGTTTGCTAAAAAATTATTATTTTTTGAATTAGATTTAATTTTTATCAAAGAAAATGAGAAATCTTTGATCATTCTTTTTGGCAAATGGAAAAAATCTTTAGAAACCTTTTATTATTGTACCATAGGTTGCATTCTAACTTTTCATATGACGTTTAAAATCATGGTCGATTTATTGGGTTGCAATTAACTCTTAAAAATTAAGAAGACAATAAATAATGTTAATAATTAAAAGGAAATAAGTAACAATTAGTTTTAAATTATAAAGGATTCTTTCAAAAAATGAATAAATAAAATTTATCTTTATTTGTAGTTTTAAAATTTATTAATAAAAATTAATTTGATGACCTATCTTTATTAGTTTAATCCTAACACAATGCAAATAATTCACGAGGCAAACTGACTTATAAGCATAAATAAATTAGTTTAACCATTAAGGAAGAACATTAAGGAGGAACCCACAAACATTGAGGGGACCACCAGCTTGCATATTTTTCGTTAGGACAAGAATTTGAACTCCATACATAAAGCATCCTCCGCTTAGTGAGTAGGCTTGTGTGAATGGAATCAATGGATTACTACATTCATAGCATAAGCAACATTCACACAAGCCACACCACAGGATAGTCCAACCAATTCCCAATCGATACGTTGGAGTATTTAATAGGAAGTGTGGCCAAGGACTTATGGTCCGCACCAAATGCCAATTTTCAAACAATCAAAAGCTTGCACTGAAATACCAAAATGCGTTAACACAAATGCAACATTGCATATCTGTCAAAAGTGGAATTCTCGGCAAGAGTGCAACCAACTGATATGACCCTTCTATTTTGTTCAACATAGCATGACTGGTGAAACTTCATAGAAAAACATAGCAATCCATGGTTGATTGTGCCACACAACCCCTGCTATATACAAATATTTACATAACCCACACCATTTCTCACAAGACATAGCAACAACAACCACAAACATCATGGAAACTGCGATGGTAGTAGCAGTTGGGGCAGGTGTTACTTTTGTCAATTTACAGGGTAAGGTAAATTATGGTAGTTTATTTGTTCATTTCTCAAGCCCTAAGATATGGGTTCGAGCTCCAGGTTCAGCCACTTTAAATAGAAGGTAGAATTTTTTGCTCCTCCATAGATCTTCTTAGGAATTGACTTTAGTAAGATGAGCATTGAACCCATAAATCATGATCCTTTAATTAATAATAAAGAATTATCANTGCTAATTTAAGTTCTACTCTTGTAGGGTTAGAAATTGCCTTAAAGTATCTTTAAAAACATTCATTATCCTGCAAAAGATAAATTTGAAGACTTAGAATTATCTAGCAAACGTAATAAACCTAAAGATTTGTGAGTATAATAAAATATCAATGGAGACACAATCAAGTCATTCATATAGATATAAAATTATAAATATAATCATAGTTTTTGTAATATAGTTTACTTAGCTAGGTTTTTGGTAGTTGATTATCTTAAAATTAAAATTACATATGATCATAATTTTGGTTTCCATGAAGAATGCTTCTTTAATTTGTTAATGATAACTAAGTACTGTAACTTAATTAAGCCATCATGCCATGATGTTATTATACGCCAGTGGACACCATCCTTGGATGACACGACAAATGTGGCAAGAGTCCAGTGGCTCAACAAGAGTGGCGCATCAGTTTCTATAAGAGGTACTATAACATTCTTGGTGTCAGCTACGGTAACAATCTTGACTACAACTCGTAGCACAACTTCTAAATGCTATTGCTCATGGCCATGCATTTTTTTTCATATTTCCTAACTATTTCATCCTTTGTATATTTCCTATCTTTGTTCTACTAGATGTAAGGGTGGATGAAGGAAAATATGCCTTAATTCTTAATTCTCTCTAGATGCTTATGTCGTACCTTATTGTATTTTTTATTCTTGTCTATGTTATAATTGGTCTCATATCTACCCTTACTAAAATAAACTACCTTATCCCTTTTTAATTTTGGATTCCATGATAATATATAAGGAGCTCAAAGGGAGCATTCAATGTACCACATTTTTTCCAAAGCATAAGATTGAGAATCATCTCCCTTGTTTTGTAAATTCTCCTTAAGCTTCAATCTTCTAAAGTTGTGCTGCTAATGGTCCAAGAGCTAATTTTTTGTTAGGGTTTTTTACCAGAAGGTTTTCACTAGGGTAACTCTATGTCTTTTTTATTTTCTGCAATTTCTTTTAAATTTAATATAATATTACTGCAAGTGACTAGGAATAGCAATTGGTATTGGAGCCAGGTTGCATGCACCACTATTATTTTGTCAAGTAATTGTAGGGAGAGACCATGATCAACTCTTTGTCCAAAATTGAAATTAAAAAGTTTAATGGGTCCGACTATGAATTATGGAAGATTAAGATGGAGGCTCTCCTTGTTGAAAAGGACTAGCATAGTGTAATTTCAAGAGTAAATCCAAATAAGATGTCCAATGAAGAGTGGAAAAATTTGAACCTAAAGGCAATAAGTACAATTCATTTATGTCTTTTAGATTCAATATTGCTTAATGTTTCCAATGTTTCTTTTACTAATGATTTATGGGATAAATTACAAACATTGTGTCAAACAAAGTCCTTAATCAATAATCTATTGTTGAAGAAACGATTGTATGATTGTAAAATGGTTGAAGGTACTACCATTACAGAACATTTGAATGTATTTAATACACTAGTCCATTAGTTGCAATCTATGGAGGTGAAAATGGATGAGGAAGATTAATGCATAACACTTCTCAGCACACTTTTGATTCATAAGAGACATTTGTGATGGTTGTAAGTAATACATCTACCAACTTTATTTTTGATAATATTTTTGATTAGTTGTTATCTGAGGAAGTAAGAACAAAAAATTCTACTCCTCAAAATGATGTATTATTTATCAAAATTGATGTAAAGACAAAGTTTGCTAAGAGGCCTCAATTTAAGAATAAACCTCAAAAATTTGTAAAGAAGCCACCTAAATGTTGGAATTGTGGTAAATTCGGTCAAGTAAAGAAAGATTATAGAGCTCCTCTTAAAAAGGGCAAAGAGATTAATGTACCAAAAAGTGATCAAGCCCCTCTTGCTCAAGAGGAAGATTTGTATGTCGTCTCATCTTCTAATAATGTTAACACATATCATGGTATGTGGACTTAGGTGCATCTCATAACTACACTTCACATATTGATTATTTCAATGAGTATACATCATCTGATCAATTTAAAAAGGTAAAGATTCAATTTAAAAATGGATCAGTTAAATCAATTCCCAATGTATGTCATGTACCAAGACTTACTAAAAATATTTTATCAGTAAGTGAATTGGATGATGCAGGACTAACTATTATCTTTGGAGGTTGAAAATGTTCAATACTGCATGGTTAATCTCTTTTAGATTCTAAAATTAAAATAGAATAAGGCATTCAAAGGCAAAAGATTATTACAAGGACTCCTAAAAAAATGTAGCAAAGCACTTCAATTGAACATTAATGGAATGTGCTAGATGTATGCTTAGTGAATCTAATCTTAACAAGTATTTTTGGGATGAAGTAATAATGACTACATGTTATCTTATCAATAGATCTCCTTCATCGACTCTTAATGGAAAATTTCCAAAGGAAATTTGGAGTGGTAGGTTCATTAATTTAAACTATTTGAAGATTTTTGGTTATGAAGCCTATGTAATGTTTCAAAATCTAATAGGTCCAAATTAGACTCTAGGTTTGTTAAATGTATTTTTCATGGCTATGGACATTGTGTCAAAGCTTATTAATCATATAACCCACAAACTAAAAGGGTTGTTTATAGTTGAGATGTTATTTTAGAGAAAAATGTGGATCTATGAAGGAGGAATCTTCTAATATTGAATCTCCTTCAATTGATGTAACTCCTATATATGTGCCTATTGAAATTAATAATGAAATTTCTAATGGTCATCCTTCCTTGATTAGGGATATCACCCCTAGAAAACAAGATGGTGATAACATGGTAAACAAGGAGGAACAACATGAACATGGATAAAATACATTTAGTAAAGATGAACTATTAAGTTGCTCAACACGTATAAGGAAATTACCCTCACATCTAGAAGAATATGTCATGTTTACTAAAAATAATGAGCCATCAACATATGATGAGGCATGTTCATCTATGCAAACAATAAAGTGGAAATATGCAATGGATGTTGAAATGTTATCAATTTACAAAAATAAAACTTGGGAATTAAGTGAGCTTCCATTAGAGAGAAACCCCATTGGAAATAAATGGATGTACAAAATAAAATCTGGGAATCAATATAGAGCATGACTTGTAGCTAAAGGATTTTCTCAAAAAAGGGGGTTGATTATGATGAAATCTTCTCTCTAATAGTAAAATTAAAATCCATAAGATCATTTTTCACTATCACAACTATCTATGATCTTGAACTTGAATAAATGAATGTGAAAATAGCATTCCTCAATGGTGATATTGAGGAAGAAATATATATGCTTCAACTTGAAGGATATGAAATTAAAGGAAAAGAGAATATCATGTGTTGATTATTAAAATCACTATATGGGCTCAAATAATTACCAAGGATGTGGAATAAAAAATTTAATGACCACGTGATAAATCTTTACTTCGTTAGAAGTGTTGAAGACTCCTGTATGTATCTTAAAAATACAAGTGACAAATATGTTATCTTGCTACTATATGTCAATGACATGTTCATAACAAGTAATAAGACACATGATATTCAGAAGTCAAAGCATCATCTGTCTTCTTAATTTGAGATGAAGGATTTTGGTGCTACAAAAAAAACTTTTGGGCATGGAAATTAAAAGGAACAACACTAATAAAGTTTTTTGGCTTGGATAGTCTACATATGTTAAAAATATTTTTAAAAGATTTAATATGCATGATTGTAAGCCTATGACTATGCCCTATGAAACTAGTGTTAAACTTTCAGTTGAATAATGTCCAAAGACAAGTGAAGAAAAAGAGATCATGGTTAAAATTCCATATGCTAGTGCTATTAACAGTTTAACGTATGCAATGGTCTCAACTAGACCTAATATTAGTTACATTGTTGGAAAACATACAGGTATATGTCTAATCCAGGGAAACAACACTAGATTGCGAGGAAGCAAGTCTTCCAATATCTTCATGATACTTCAGATTAAAAGATCTATTATAAAAATGATTCCAATGGACTTCATGTCTTGTTGATGCATATTGAGGTAGTGATATTGATAGTAGGAAATCTATGAGTGGATATGTGTTTAATCTTTTTGGAGGTGCTATTTCTTAGAAAGCCCAAAAATAATCTTGTTTGCTAAGTCTACCACTAAAGCTAATTATGTTGCTACTATCTTTGCTTGTAGAGATGTTATATGGCTTCAAAGGCTAATAGCTAAACTTGGCATTAGTCCAATTTTGATTAATATTGGCTGTGATAGTCAAAGTGCTATAAGCATATCCAAGAATCCAACCTTTCATGCTTGAATGAAGTACATTGAAATATAGTATTACTATATATGAAAGGAATTTAAAAAGCAAAGAATTCTTTTGAATAAAATTTCAACTGAAGCAAATCTTGCAGAGGTACTCACCAAGGATTAAGGTGAGAAACTTTTCGATGGCACTTGCAGGTGTTGCAAAGAGTAAGGTGGGGGTTCCACCTCATAAGGAGGGGCTTACGTAGAGTAAGGTGGGGCCTACCTCCGGGCATGGTACTGCCATAATTGGCTACGGTGGGACGGGGGGCAGGCCATCAGGGGCCTTGCATAGTGGAGGACCTTTGGCTAGGGTCCAGGACGGTAGACTGGGCATGACGAGTAAGAATCCATATGGCATCTTGACTGGGGTAGGTGCCCTAGCTAGGGTGGACGCCCTAATTGATGTGGGGACCAAGACGAGCTACAAAGGCTTGTCCCAAATCTCCAAGATGAGCAGGGGCAGGATCGTGGCAGAGGGGATAGACACTGCCACCGCTAACCGACTGGATTACCACTTGCAAGGGTTCGGAGTTGCCCAAAATCCTCGTAGGATACCGTGGGGTGCCAAGAGAGAAGGGGATGGAGATCATCCTGCCAATGCCCAAGGTTGGAAGCCCCAACAACACCCAAACCCAACACAAGGTCACACAACTGTACATCGATTTGGAAGTGCAACCTACACTCTAGGAGGTTTACAACAGACGTTCGTCTGTGTTACCATGAAGGCACTTTTCTGGAACTACCGGGGATAGGGTGCCCCATATAACCGACATACCCTAAACTGAATGGTGAGCACCGAGGGGTGTGATGTAGTGTGTCTCCAAGAGAAAAAATTACGGAAGATGGAAGCTTAGGCATTTCAATGGGTAGGGTGGTGCAGGCACCTCATGCCTAGTCGGGAACAAGTATGAGGGCTCGCTATCCTCACTAGGGTGGACTCGTATTTGCTCGATGCATCTGACTGGTGCATCACAGTGCACCTTCCAGGACTGAATGTCTAGATTACCAACATCTATGGGGCACAAGTGTGGCAGGACCACATTTGGAAATTATCCCAGGTTGTAGATTTGGTCCCCCATGGCTCCTACTGGATCCTCATGGGGGACTTTAATCAACAACTCTACAGCTGGGAGAAGACTGGGGGCTCCACTTTGGAGCCCGAGGGAGCTATCGAGTGCCTAGTGTTGCTGCAATGCATTGGCCTCATCGACCTGGAGATTGCAGGCTGCAGGTATACCTGGAGCAACAGAAGGAAGGGCACAGCCAGGGTGTAATAATGCATTGACCAGGTGTGGGTCAGTGATGTGCTCTTGTTAGATTGGGAAGTCCATGCTTACAAGTAGGACCAGGTGGCCTCGGATCACCAGCCCATCATTTGTCACCTGGAGACAGAGATGTCTAGGGCCCCACACCCATTCATATTTGAATGCACCTGGCTGACCAAACCCTGGTTGGGAGAACTAGTCTAGTCTATCTGGCATGGGTACAATGACACGAAGGAGCCACGTGACTTCCTCAAGCATGGACTCAGGGCCCTCAAACACTAGATCAAGGGCCTCACCACTTGGAAAAGCATAGCTTCAAAGGCTATCAGTCTCAAATACAATCCCAACTGTAGAACATCTAGGTCCAACAGGAGCACGGCGCCGATCTCGCCTAAGAGGAACTTGCCCTCTTAACCAAGTTGTAGACCGTATAGCATGAAGAGGAGGAATACTGGCATCAACAAGCTCATATATAGTGGCTCCAGGCCAGTGACCATCACACGAAATTCTTCTTTGCAACGGAAAAGGTAGATCGTGGGACCCGCCATAAAGTACAACGAATGCTACATAGCCTAAGTCATAGGGAACAACCCCACTCAACGTCTAGCCTAGATAAGCTACTAAACTATTGGCAACAGGTGTGGCAATGGAAACCCATGGATCCCATATTAGTTAATATCCCATAGATCCTCATCGTTGCTGACAACCAGCGCCTCATGCAACCCTTCTCACGAGCCGAACTCTATACCACACTGTAGGCCATGCGAGTAGATAAAGCCATGGGACCAGATGGGTGGCCCATCGAATTTTTTCACAAGTTCAAGAACTTACTCGGACCTAATTTACTGGATTCCTTCAACTGTATGCTTGCATGGAAACAACTTTGCAAGGAAATCAATTGTTCCTGTGTTGTCCTACTTTCAAAGATGGTTAACCCCACTTCCCCTGGGCAATTCTATCCCATCGGCGTCTATAACACACTCCTAGGACTCTTTTCATGGATGGTGGTTGCTAAGATGAGGCCCCTCATGCTACACCTGGTGGGACAAAAATAGGCCGCATTCGTCAAAGGCCATCATATACAGGATCAGGTCTTGCTCCTATAAGAAGTCCAGCACTCCCTCAAAATCACTAGATTTCCTAGGATTTGCATCAAATTAGACATCACTAAAGCTTACAACTCAGTAAGTTGGGATGCCCTCGGACGGTACTATAGGAAAAAGGGTTTACTAATTCATTTGTGGATTTGTGCCTTTAGGTTCAAAAGGGAGGGCGGTACTTGCTGGACATTGATGGCCATCTTTGGGGGTTCCACAGGACGAGCTGCAGGCTTAGATAAGGGGATCCCCTCTCCCTGCTCCTCTTCCTCCTAGTGATGGACCTCATGCAAATCTATTTCTTGGAGGAAGATGTTCGAGGGCTGGACATCCATTGTATCTTATGCTTAACTACCCACTACGTGAATGACATGATGATCTTTACCTATGCTACTGTTCTGCAGGCTTGGACACTTATGAGGGCACTAGATAGGATGAAGAGAGAAGTGGCGTTGACCCCCAACCCTAGGAAATCTGTGCTCTACCTCACTGATACCCACCCCATTGTTTGCAACAAGATCATCCAGATTTTGGGGATTCTACTAGGGGGAGCAAAGGACACGTACATGGGCATCCCCATGCACAACTGGCACCAACAACAAACCTGGCAGGTGCATGTAATGAACCTCCAAAAGTGCACGACACACTGGGCAAATAGGTTCCTATCTCGAAAAGGGAAAATCATGCTAGCGTCGATGGTGCTGGCCACCACAGCAAGATTTGCAACTTCCATGGCCACCCCATCATCTGGAGTTATGTAGAAAATTAACATGATTATTTAGGATTTTGTATAGTTGGGGGTCAAGGCTAGGCCAAAAATGCATCTGGTGTCCTGGGCCAAGACTGCACGTCACCGTTTGATGAGGGGTGTTAGCATTCTGTCATTTGTAATGGAAGTTGCAATGGGAAGGTAACGACTTCTCTATCAATTCTCCCTGACGTCAAACAACCCCCCCAATGGGTGTAGATCTTGCTATGAAAAATACCATCCCTGTATGGAGACCAGGTTAGATTCCCTAGTGTGGCACCAACTTTGCACACATGTCAGCATGCTTAACAAAGAAAACGAGGTCACCCTACACCCCCGGCTATTGCTCCAGCGTCAATTCCCAATGGACCCATAGTGGATGTGCCTATGGAAAGGCCTCTTACTAGAAAAAATCCAGACCTTCGGGTGGCTAATCCTACACTAGGCACTCCCCATTCACATGCGGCTGAGGGAACATGGCATGCTCATCAATACCACATGCCCGATGTGTAATCAATGCATAGAGACACTCCACCACTTCACACATGAATGCCATGTGGCCAGGCACTTATGACATACGGTGGACCTCCCCCCGCTCAACTGCTCTAGAAATTCGTAGACACTCGCGACGCAATGGATCCTCTGGCGTGCCATAAATGAGTGGGTCTTTGAAGGAATAGATCTACCCCCACCTGCCATGCTAGCTTACTAATTTTGCAGACTCTAGGGTGAAATTACTATGGTCATGGGTATGCGTTCCTTCCTCGAGCCACACGCTACAGAAATTCAACATCAATCGAAGCTTTGGCATTGGATTATGTGGATGGGGTGGACCACAGTGCTACAATGCATCTCAGTTGACCCAGAGCTGGATGTCCAGCCATTTTACGTGAATTGGATTGGGCAAGTCACCATGTTCTAAGGGTGCCAAATTCTAGTGACCATCGAGGCTTTGGCTGCGGCGATTGGTGCACTGACAATGGGGGACCAGATTCCCCCGGTTGTGAGGTCCTAGGCCGTAGCAGCCAATTTCTTCCGTGGTTCCATCCCCCGGACCACTAGTAGACACATTAGGGGGACAACCATCCTACCCACCTGGTGCACTGCGATAGTGTTGGTGGAGGGGTGCTTCATTCAGTTGAGCTCGCATCACAAACTCAATGGGTTACATTTTATGTTCCTCCAGAGCATGCACGTCGAGACTCCTGTCAACCTCCCACACTTCCTCTGGGCATCTCTATAATGGCAGTGCCTTGGCAAACACCCTGGGGTAATCCATGCCCTCTGGTAGGTGGGTACCCCAATCCAACTACTTTGACCATAGGCTCAATTGACACAGGTGTATCAATGGAGGCAGAGGGCGCCTAGTTCCTAGGTAGGGAGTACCGTGGTCTCGAACAGGACTTTGGTTACACCCCCCAAGGACCCTCAACATACTGAAGGCATGCGGGATGGGCTGGGATAGGTCCCACGGAGTGATGCATCGACTATAAACGATAGACCCAAAGACAACACCAGGGGGCAACTTCCTGACAATCCACCGCTCCCCCTGCAATCATACAGCTAGACGCTGCTCTGGATCGAAAACGTTATCAGAGATCACATGATAGGGCATTGCCTAGATAATTGAGAAAAATAGACACCGCCTACTAGTAGGCCTGGGGGAGCCAATTTTGAGACTCCAAACCTCTGAAGAAATTCAGGGCTCCAACCACAACCCCCCCCCCCCCCCCCAAAAGCCTCTAGTGTGGGGGTAGAGGGGGGCCTGGGACTACCCAAATCGGTTTGAAGCTTTGGGTAAAGGTTTGGGAATGGGGCATACTACCCATCGGTGGTGATGCTCATGGCAGTTACAGTTCGTGAGGGACCTGGGGTTGGGGTTTGCGGTCGATGTGGGGCCAGCAGCTCTAGCCTGCGTTGTACTAATGTATAGCCTTCTTCTTTTTGGGAATACAATTCGCTCGACTTTTTCCAAAAAAATAATAATATTGGTACAATTGACTAGGAATAACACAAAATTCATCCAAGCTTACTTGGCATCCAGAAAATTGTTAATGTACAAAATAGTAATTAATATTGAAATTTTAATTTTAATTTGAAAAGCCCTCTTTCAAAACATTCAAAATAACATAAAAAAACCTTTTGTAATAAAAAGATCAAAGAAATAGATAATGAATTAACTAAGTGCTTTGCATAGAACAAGAACATTTTAAACATATATTTTGAATTCAATCTTAACAATAATATTATAATTGAATAAATTATTAATATTAAGAATGTGATAAGATAAAGAGGAACATAATGGAACAATGTTGATATGTGGATGTGACTATGTGTGACATATACCAATTTCATTATTTCAAAATCTACATACCCTTCCTCTTAAAAAAGAATAATAACATAGTGGTGAACCAATTAAAAAATGGATCGAAGGATCATGGATGCATTGATTGATTTATGGCTGACATGACTAAATTCATGCTGTAATTTTCTCATAAGACATAGTTTCTCCTACTCTTACTCTAATTATTCATACTCTAAAACTATATTTTCTTGTTCATGATCATTCTTTTTTCTTAAGGCTTTTTTTCAGCTTCATCAAGGTTTTGCGCTTTTACCACTAAAATTACAACTCTATCTACACTTGCCTTATTGCATTATTAGCAATTGGATTTTGCTTTGGCAAACAAATTCTTGAAACATGCTTCATCTAGAGGTAACATTGATTGGTTGCTTATCCTATTTCTATATATCTTTTTATGAGAACACAAGATGGATGGGTATTTTTGCCAACTGTTTGATGATGCACATGTAAGAAATTAGACCAGGGTACATAGCCTATTATTACATTTCATGAATTCATCTATATTTTAAGTTGTTTCCTTTTGTTTCATTTTTTGGCTTACTTCTAAGTCAAACTAGAGATTCCAATCAACCACATTTGACTTAACTATCACTACTAAAGGTTTTCAATATTTATATGTTTCTTTACTTTACTAGTTTAAATAATTGCAATGTATATACTATGTTAGGTGTTTTGATCCACTGACCACATAATCTCTACATTATGGAAATTTATCTCATATCTAAAGAATATTAAGAGGATAAGCATGATCCCCACATCATGGAAGTTTATCTCAAACTTAAAAAGTATTGTGTATGTTTTTTTATCATGGAAATAAGAAGTATATATAGTCTTTAGAAAACCATCATGTAAAGCATATGAAGTTTCATACACTAGGCGCCCTAAATACATTAAGACCTATGGGATGCTACGTAAATTTTACTTTTGATTAGAAATAAAAAATGATATCTACATATACATCAAAAATTGTCCAACATGTCAAAGAGTAAAAGCCAAACAAAGCAAACCCACTGGACTGCTACAAGAAGTCTCAACATGGAAATGTGAAGATGTTAGTATGAACTTCATTATAGGATTACCATTAACTAAAAGGGAGAATGAATCAAGCTTAGTAGTTGTTGCTCAATTATCAAAAATGACTCACTCCATACCCTTAAAGTCTACCAACATAGCAAATGAAGTAGCCCAAAAGTTTGTACAAGAAGTTTTCCAATCACATAGATTTCCCAAGTTAATCACATGAAACCAAGATTCAAATTTCATTTCTAAATTTTGGCAAAACTCTTCAATGAACTTGGTACATAAATAAAATTCATCATAGTGCACCATCCTGAAATGGATGGGTCTTTAAATCGAATATTGGAAGAAATTTTAAGGAGTTATGTTGAGAGTAGATCCAAGACTTGGAAAAATTATTTATAGTTGGTAGAATTTTTCTAGAATAAAAATTATCAAGGATTAATTCAAAGGATCCCATTTAAAGTTATGTATGGTCTAATCTATTGAACACCATTAACTTGGGTTGATCCTATGTTAAGAGTGCAATGGAAAGAAAAAGAGTTAAAGATTATGGAAAATATTATTATGAAGGTAAAGCAAAACTTGCAAGCAACTTAGGACAAATAGAAGGAATACACTAACCAACATCACCTTAATAAGGAGTTTCAAATTGGTGATCAAGTGTTCTTGAGGCTTAAGCCAACAAGAAGATCCCTTAAGTTAGAAAAATATGCCAAATTGGTCCCTCACTTCTATAGACCCTTGCAAATTTTAGAATGAATTGGAAAATTAGTGATGAGCAAGTAGGTATCCCAATACTCTACCATACAAGTCACAAGTACCCATGCATGACTAGATCGTATCCATGGATGAGCAACATAAGTATGTTAGAAGTTGATAATTAATTTGTGATTATTGTCTTCTCACTTGAAGTTAGTGAAGTGTAAGTGTATGGTTTAACTCTAAGTCAGGAATATGATATATTAATGTTGTGAACTGCATATACTCCTAGGTAAAAACATAATCAAAGTGAGTGTAAAATCTAAACTAGGAAATATTAGAATTATAAATCTATTCTATCCTATTGCAATGAGTAGTTGTTCCTAGCTTTCCATACATGTCTTGAACTCATGTAACCATTACTAGGTTACCAAGTGTTATGCTATTAGGCAAACCAAGCAATAACACTACTAGATTCAACACCACATTGTGGGCATTCACTCTATCACCAAGTGTAAACTATGAAAACAAATCACAATAGTCTCACTAAGAGTGGAATGAAAGGTTTTTGTTCAATGCAACCAAGTGTTGGTATTTATAGGGAGAACAAGGACCCTCTACATTGCATCAATGATGTCATATGTAGGGTTGTGATAGGGTAGATGCGAGATCATGGCCTACTTCAAAAAGGTTTATAAAGTAGTATACTGATTAAATCACTTGATGAACCTAAAAATCCATCATGTCTTTCATGTTAATTTGTTAAAGAAGCTCCATAAAAATAACATGCCCCTACATACTAGACTAGGAAAAACTACCCCAAAGGTCCAATGCAACTTTCAAAGTTAAACCTATAGTCATCAAAGATTAAAGAATGAAAAAATTTCAAATTAAATCCATTACCAAAGTGCATGTTCAATGGTCAAACTATAATCAAGAAACATGAAAAGCAAGGAGTTTATCTGAAATTGTTATCCTCATCATTTTGAACATAATGATAATTAATAAATTTAATTAGTAACTTTGATAAATATTAGGAACTAGTATAAATAGTTATATATATATGATAAAAATATTGCAATTAAGAATAAGGAACAAATATAGAATAAGACTATGAATCAGTTGGGAGGACAAGCTAGATTCTTAACCGGGGGGGGGGGCGTAGATTGTAACGTCCTATTCCTAATTATAGAGTGGAGTTGTAATATATGTTAAATAATGTAATTAACCTTTGAATGAATGGATGCCTCATTAATAGAAGCTATAATCATCGATAGTACACTTTGGAGATTTGACATGTGGCATTTATGCCTAAGAATTCAAAGTCTTCTTAGCATGGAGTTGTAGACCCAATAAAGGCTAGTAAGGAGAGCTAAGTGAAGAAGGATAAGAAATGACTAATCATCCCTTTGGTCTTATGCCCTAATCATGGTGGTAGAGATGGGTTTCCTTGATTGTTCCTAAGTGTTACAAGAAAATATCCTCAAGGGCTCTTGTAAACATTGTTCTCATCATTAACATTATTAATACAGTTGTTTTCTTCTTTTTTCCATTAATTTCCAGTGCCATTATTTTACTTAAAGTACATTAGTTGAGTTATTAGTGATGAAACATTATTTATCAATGACATTCAAGAATGGGATGCTACAATTTTATTGGAACAAGACTAAGAAGATGATGATAAAGTTAAATTGTTCACTAATTTTTCATTCTATACATGGGTGAACTCTTTTGTCTTATACAAAAGTAATGAAGAAGAATCTTTTGAGTGGTTGATGCTATGGTGTGTAGTCCTTTTGTTATAGCTACTTATTATTTTACAAATACACATGGTTTTTATGGCGGTTCTCACATGGAAATACTGATATTCTTGCATCTCTAGTAGTAAATGCTACCTTAAGGTGAACTATGATAAACCAAGTGGCTTAGTGAAGGCATCACTAAGTTAATCTTTTATGTTTAGTTCTTTCATGGAACATTGAATTTGTAATCAACTTGATGGAACTTTGATTATCATAATAGATAGATATTCACATTGAAATTAGTAATAAGATTAATTATAGTTATATATTTTGATTCTATAGAAGATAAAGAAACACTTTTTTGTTTGTTGATCATCATGAAATCACATTATAAGGGTATTAGATAAGAAACCTAGTTGTTAAATACGATGAAACTATATATTCACCATAGTATGCATCTTTGTAGTTTACAATATTAATAATTGAAAAATAACAATTGTAGCCATTATTTTTTCCAGGACCAAAGTTGATAAGATTTTCATCGATTTGTATTAAATTGTGACAACAAGATGCTAGAATATGAGATATATGGTCTTGTATTGATTAGATAAATTTATCAACCAATTAATCTCTTATTTTCTTCTAATAAGTTCAAAACATATTTTTTTTATGTTATCCATATGTAATTTGGTAATTGATGAATTTCAAAACCAAGAAAGTAATTGAGTGGGCCTAGGCTAGACATTTTGAAACAAAAATTCAATTGATTTTTAACATCTTTGGTCAAATGAGCATTATCTTGAATAATAACAATATCATCAACATACAATTATATTATTATAATAATCCATAAGTACTTATATAATGCAATATTTGGAACCTACACTTTAATCTTTTGAATGCACAAACTCATTAAACTCTTTGTACCATTCATGGAAAGCTTGGTTTAACTCATACATAGACCTTTTTAATATATAGAATTGACCTAAAAATAAATTATTCACAAAGCCTTTACATTAATACATAAAAATTTCTTCATGAAAATCTCCATTAAGAAATGTAGATTTAAAATTAACCCAAAAAAATTTTCAACTATGTGAAGCAAATTTGAATTATATACATCATAGAGTTTTCTATTTTACAATGAGACCAAGCATCTCTTTATAATTTGTGTCCTTTCATTGAAAAAAACCCTAAGCTACCATATGTGCTTTATATTTATGTGCTAGGCTATCATCTCAAAATTCCTCCTTACTTGTAAAAATATTCATTTGTAGTGTAAGTTGAAGAAGGTCTTAATTTTTTTTAAAATTAGTATATTATACTCTACTTTGATTGCATTATAATAATCTTTATTTTGCAAGGCTTCTTGCACATTTGTTACTTCTCTTACTTCTACTATCCTCTCCAAATCATTTAATTTAGAATGATTTATAATGGTAGCTTATTCATATCTCCTTACTTTGTAATCACATTGTGATCATTTTAATGGTAGCTTATTCATATCTTCTGACTTTGTTAGTCTTAAATATTTTTATAAATTTTTAAACCACAAAGGTTGTTAATTTATGGTGGAAGAATTAGTGGGGTCATTGTCAATATTCATGGAAACTTCATCATCATCATTTTCATCTATCAAGATTCCACAATGCTATGGGCCATTTACAAAGAGTTCAACATATATTTCTTTGGCAATTGATAGAGTCATAGTGTGATGCATATTTTGAAATATTATATCAAATATAACATTATGATATTTAAAAACTCTATGTTTCTTAATATTAAAACCTTTGTAGGCTTTGCAATTCATTGAGTAACTAAGTATTAATTTCATTGTAGCTTTAAGATCCAACTTGTTAGGGTGTGTTTGTGGGCTATGAATATAACATGTCTTTCCAAATGAATCATGATATTCATCTTAGCCTTATTTCAATAAAGTGGGGTTGGATACATTAGTTATTTTTGTCATTTGTTGAAGAGCTAGACTTTTCTTTATTTGTAACTTCTTCAAATCATTTGCAGTTATGTTTTTTCATATATTTTTCTTCCTTCTGATGTTATTTTTTATAGCTTTCCTAGAACAATGATGTAGTGACCTTTTTTTATAAACTCATTGTCTAATATTCTTTGTACATGCCCAAATTGCCTAAGCCACCATTCTTATTACTTATCTAAAATAGAAGCCACTCCAAATCTCCCTCTAATACTTTTGTTATGGAGTTTATCTTTTTTGATAACAATCAACATTGATCTAAGCATTCTTATTTTTACTACATTGATTTGTTGTTCATGTCTCTATTGTACTACCTAACATTCAACACCATATAAGATAGTAGGCTTGATTATTATCTTATCAAAATCTTATTTTAGTTTTATTGGTCATTAAAAATAAATAGAGATGTGATATCAATATATTCTTATTGTTAAACCAATTCCTTTTTAGAAAAATGTAATTAAAAGCTCTAGTTAAAACTCTATTAATAATATGAATTGCATAATATGTAGCTTCTATTTAAAGAAACTTTATTACCTGAGTTTCATGCATCATACATTGTATCATCTCAATTATGGTTTTGTTCTTTTTTTATAACACCATTTGTTTATGAAGTATAAGATATTGTAAATTCTTGTTTTATTTTACATTTACAAAAAAAGATTTGAATTTAGTTAAACTATATTTATTTCCACCATTACATCTCATCACTTTTAATTTGTAGTTTTTTTTTTATTTCCAATTATTTTCTCAAAGTGAACAAATATTTTAAACATTTGTAACGTTTACATTAATCTGCAAAGCCATTTCATTTGTTTGAAATCATCAACAAGGATGACTAAATATTTTTATTTTCTTACTACTTCTACTAAGAATGGTCTAGAAACATTAGAGGTATCCAATTCTATCAATTGAGGATTATTAACTTCCTAGCGTTTATGACAAGGTTAATAGTGCATTTTTCCAATCTTAAAACCTTCACAATTAATTTCAAGATATGCATCAAATTTAAGAACTTCATTTTCATTAATAATTTAATATGTAGATGCCCTAGGGTTAGGTGTCACTTTCTCCTCATCTTAAGTAGTAGTCAAATGCATCTTTTCAACACAGTGAATAATCAATTTAAAAATTCCATTATAAGATACACTATAGGCTAAAATATCATTACCATGATGTGCTATGTAATATGAATGTTTATGATAATTTTTATTAATCTTGATAGTTAATCTATTATTAAAAAGTTGATATATGAAAATTAATTTTATAAAAAAAATTTCATTTCCTTCATTTCCAAAAAACCTTCATTTCCTAGCATTTAGTACTCTTTATTAATCATCTATCCTTATTCTTACAAAATGAGGATTTATCACATTTTTAACATTTACTAACAAAGACAAGTCAATAATAAAATAACATGAGACATCATAATCAATATGCCAAAAGCTATCAGATATTTTATTAGTTAAACTGAGGGCATTAAAAGCAACCTTAGGAAGATCAACTTGATTTTCCTTCATTGAAACATTAACAAACTCCAACATTGAGTTATTTTAGTTTTTATTACATTGCATATGTATCCTCTTGGCCTTGTTCTAGCATATTTATTTTCTCGATTTTTTGTCATCACATTTTCTTTTGGATTATTAGGATTAAAATAATTGTTGGCCATAGTTATCATGATAAATTTAATCCATGGTTATCATGCTAAAATTCGTCTATGGTTATTAAAATAGCAGGTGGTTATCATTAGTTATTTAAGGGTTCCTTCACCAATATAAAAGGGGCCTCCCTCACCTCAATTCAGCTATCCATTTCTATAACCCTTTTTTTAATTTCTATTAACATATTTTCATAAATTACATAAATTTCTCCTAATGCAGGTGTATCTGTATCAACATAACTTTCTCCTAATGCAAGTGTATCTGAAATCAACAATAGGTTGCAGCATACTAACAATCCTCCTACAATATACCAATACTTATTTTTAATAAGATATAAAGATGCAAACAATAAAAATAAAGAATTATATTTTAAATAAATTATTTCTTACTTCATTTGTTTCCACCACTCATCTAATAAAATCTTTTCTCTAACACTCTTTCCCATAGTTGTGTTGGGTTTCTCCCAGTTCTTCCATTTACTGGTTATAACCATTATTTGTAATGATTCTTGTATCTCTTGCATTCTCTCCAACATTATGAAATATGAAGCATACCTGTTTCACAAAATTTATTATTAGTTTAGCATTAATAAATCAAATTTCCTAAAAACACACAATATAGATTTTTGTATTCTATTACCTTGTTTCTATAGGCTTTTTGAAAGTCTCATTTTTGCTACATTCCTTGAACAAGGAATTTGAATAATGATGATTGCAAATGAAAATTTGTATGTCTCTTGAATCTATAATAAGCTTTTTCACCCAATCAATTTTACCAATATCATGAATTGTATTATTTAGAGAATGAACACAACAAGGAGTCCAAAATATATTTGGATGAATCATTTCTATCATTTTTCCTCCACACCTACAAATAGGAGCTGAATTAGTTATAATTTGAATAATGTTACTTGAACCAATAGTTGCAATTGTTGTCTCTAATAATTTGGTTTGAAAATTAGCATCTTTTACATGATTGGAGCAGTCTATAGCATTAAGAAAAAATCGTCCAAGTTAAAAACTAATTATAATATTAATTAATGAACATTGACAAATATCAGTCCATCCATCGATTATAATAGAACAACCACTTTGCTACCAAAATTGCTTCCATTCTTCCAACTTTTTCATGCCAAGTTCATACCTCTCATCAAGAAGATCATTTCTAATTTTATCTTCAGTTGAAGGGATATAAGATGGACCTGTCATATAAAAATATTAGTTTTACCAATAATTTTAAATAAAAAATGATAATTTAAAATTTAAAAATATTACCTACTTCAATGGCACAATGAATTAAGGAGTACGTGCAAGTTTGAATGGTAATCCATTTGCATAAAACATTTTTGCAATATTGATATTAGCTTCTTCTTTGTTTTAATTTGAAAACTTATTTCCATTTGTTTAAGCACTTTTCCTTTTGCTGGTTGTACAACATCCTTTGTCTTGTTCTTACTTTTCTCTATTCGAATACTTATAGTAATGCTCTTTATCATAGTCTTTGCTTGAAAGTAGTCATACATAGCTTTTTGAATTTTAGAATATGGACATTTACATGTAATAACACATGTTCCTATTTTATTTTCTAATGTCTGAAATAAATGATGATGTATTCGTGTACCACTTGCAATGAATTCATAGCTACATACATGACACTTCCATCTTTTGCTTCCACCTCCTCCACTCCTACAAGTGTCTAATTGTGTTACAAATTGTTTTAATGGAGATTTCAAAATAAATCTACCTTTTGCAAATGGTTTCAAAATTTTCGCATTACAATCTAAGACATTTCCTTCTTGTGATGCATTTTCCTCCAATAGAGTACTATATATTTCATTCACATTGCTATCTATGTCTTGAATAGAGCTCATCTTTATAACTCTATAAATATTAATGATACAAATTAGAAAATTAGATATGATTGTTACTCTTCACGAAAGTTAAAATGAATTTGAAAAAAATTACAAATAAATATACTTACCAATTGCCCAAGTTACTATAACTAAGGGTATCTATTATTATTATTATTATTTTGTTAGCAAAGAGCTTTTAGAAAAATGTCTTCAAAGCTTTAACATTAAACTAGAAATGCAAAACAATAATAGAGTTAGGGGAAAATTGAAAATACAAAATAGTAATAAATTTAAAAATAACAAGATGAAATTTCAATAAGGAATAGAACAAAAACTGAAAATCATAGACAAATATATTTAATAACTGTTAAAACAGGGCCAGGATTTCATAAAATATGAAATATGGCATCATGAAGGAATTGCTTCTTTGAATGAAGGAATAAAGCCCAAGTTGAATAACAATGAAAACAACTTTAATGCATGCAAAACGGATTGACCGACGACTTCAAGTAGGGTTTGCTCTGCATAATTTCGATTCTGTTCATCAATCTTTTCTACTTTGATAAAAAAAAAAACAAACCAACCAACCCAGAAAAAAGGTGTCATAACTACAATTAAACTAGAAATCAAACAAAACGTTGTATCAGAGGCATTAATTGATTAAAGTGAAATGTTTTCTGGAAGCTTAATGAGAATGCAAAACCACTTCAGTAATTTGTTTCTAATACATCTTCAAAGAGCAACAAAACATCATCGATGCACTAAGAACTTAAGCACACTTCAAAAATAAAAACTCAATTATCTAAAACATTAAAGAATGGTCTCCATGAGGTATGCATTGCATATTGAACAAAAGGCTATTCCGAAATTGTTAAATGATGAAATGTATAATAAATATTCAACCAAGAGAATCTATTCTCTTTCCGCTAAAATCTCTAGTCTATTTTCTTCATGTTTGACCTAACATTAAACTTTGCAAAATCAAATAAAGATAGGGACAAAAAATTTCTGATATTGAGTTTGACCAAAAAAGGAAATGTTCTAAAAAATAACAAGAATCGAACAATCAGAAAAAAATGATTCAAGTAGAACCTCCAAATATTTTATCCCCTTGAATTGCTAGACTAGGTAACTTGGAAACAAGCTTTGAGAAGTGAAGGTTCGTGCAAGCGACCTCAAATAAACAGATGGTTAGGGTAAGCAAAAGGACAGCGTAAGCGATCCTCAACAGCTCTTGGGCAGTTGAAAATCGACGATAGCTGATACACTATGTATGCCATAGTTGTTCATCGATCTGGAAAGAATCGATATGGACCTTTCTTTTTGGATATTTTTCATAGAAAATCAGACGATAGGTAACAACAACGTCTTCACCCAAATCAGACTGGGCAAACTCGTCAAGAGAAATGCTCATCTCCTCCTTTGTCACTGCTTGCAGATGCGGTGAAATACTAAGAAAAACTAAAGATGAAACAAAAAATTTTAGAGTGGAAGAGAGAAATACAAGCATTAGGTTTTACCAGAGAAATGGATCTTAAGCCGTTTGGAAAGTTTGGCAGTAGAAGCATCTAATTCCCTACGAATGGCGGAGTAGGAGTGTCTGTCAATAAAAGGTGTTGGACTCGGATGCGATTTGTAGTAATAACAGGTAAGATTGGACACGATTTGCAAGTAAAAACAAGTAAGATTTTAATGGACAATGAATGTTATGGTTAAAAGTTGAAAATCAAGACACCATTGCACGAAAAATTATAATTTACGTACCCAATGCAGATTTTACATGCTTCTGTATGCAAATCCACTGCAAACAGTTCATGAAATTTTCTTGGGAATCGTGAATCTCTAGCGCAATGTCATTTTGCTCCTCTACCTCCTGTCCTACCAACTTCCACACTCCCATGCTTTTGTATGTCTTTGTTTTTTTCTTTCCAGCATACAAAACTTTAGAAATGTTTTGGTGGGCTGGGGGATGAATGATGTTGAGTTTTTGTTTAGAGAAAACTAAATTTGCATGATCATATAGATGTTTTGATAGATGCAAGAGATTTTACCGTGTAGCATCGCATGTGCTGGCGCGAGCAGGCAAGGGGGCATTGTCTCAGAAAGCCTCTAAATGGTGCGATGCTGCTCATCAATTTTTGAAGTGCTGCATTGAATTGGGCAACATTGAGGTATGCTACATTTTTGGAATGGTAAGCAAAAGCAAGCATGCATGCATGCATGCATTCATTCTTCCATCTTTCTATCGGTTCTATCTCTGTTTGCACCCTGAATCCACAAGTTTGTTGGGAGCAATCACCAATAATTAGGAAATCAGTCAACGCACATTAAGGGTATTAGGCTATTAGGTTAGCTCTGCATTTCCCCAAAAAAAGGAATAAGAAAAAAAAATAAGACCTGAATGTGATATAACCTGTAAGTTTGTTTCTATTAGATAGAGCCGTGGAAACCCTTGATAAGCATACTATGAGATTGAATAGAATAGCAGCAAGCAAGCAAATAGAGAAGAGAGGAGAGTCTTCGGAAGGCGTTGTTGTTGTTGTTGAATGCAATGCAGATAAACTTCCTTCGCTTGAGTGACAGGGAGGGAGGCGTGAGACTAATGAGGAAGGCAGTTACAGCGGTGCATGAGGAGGCGCTACACTCGCTGGCGTTGATAAAGTTCAAAGACAGCAGAGTGCACAAGATCGCCAACAGATATCTGCAAAGCAGGATGGCGTTCTACATGCCAGAGGTGTCGCTGGCCCACATACCTGCAATGAGGGAGATTGGCCAGTGCTTTCAGGACAGCTATGGCATGCCGGCCGACTCCTCCATCTCCACGTAAACGTTGGACTCCTTCCCACTTCCACTCCCAAGAGCAATACCAAAAGCTTTACCAAGAGCAATACCAATAGCTCCTCCTCATCCTCGTCGTACTCATCAGTGAATAAGCGGTGCAAATTGAAGGAGATGGTGCTGGCGATAAGGCTGCCACTGGTGATGGTGATGACGATTCCGAAGGCTCATCCCATGCATGGATTTTTGTTGGAATGGTTCTGGAATCATCCACCGCAAAAGGAAGAGGAGCAGCAGGAGCAAGAATAGTGCGGATGCCCCGAGACTCTCCCTTCCAAGCTCCAGCACACCGCTATTTATTGCTCGCGTGCTTCCTAGTCCCTCCACTAGCGTACCGTCCACTTCTTGTACAGGCCAGCTGCCCACATTCTTCTTCATTCTCCTCTGGAGTAATCATTATCATTGATTTTGTGCTTTTATGCAAATTGGAAATACTGCTTTTTTTCCTCATCCTCATTCTCATTGTTGCCTGCATCGCCGTCTTCATAGCATTCGCTGTCATGGCAATCTTCCTCAATATTATCTGCTATTATTTCCTCCTTCTTTTCAATATTATCGGCTATCATTTCCCCTTTCTTTTCTTCATGGATGTATCTGATCCACTGATCATTCATTGTTGTTCCTCCTGATGAGGGTAAGACACCATGCTCAAACCCCATGTACCTGATATAATTATTTATAGAGGGGAATGTGAAGGGACGTGAAGACATCGTCAGCAACAGTTGTCTTCCCAATGCCAGGGGCTAAATAAATTGTGCTTGCCTTAGTACTTAAAAGTATACAGGGTTTTTGCAAAAATGGCCCGTTCTGGTAGATCTGCAACAAACAACATTACATTTCAAAGAGATGAGATTTCTTAAAGAACTACATAGAAAAGTAATTTCATAGATACCATTTGCATGATTTCCTTCTGTCTGCTACCATGATAACTTGAAATAGAATGGTACAAGTCCACCTAAAAACAGTAGTTTGAAATCATTCAAAAGGACCTTTCAACGATCTCCACCTGCACCGAATATGGGACCTAACTTTTTCAAAGCGTTCTGAACGCAGCTGAGTTTGAATGACAAATCCAAGCAATGATTTAACAGAGCAATGGACTCGTAACATAAAAAAAAAAGCCAAAAGCAAAACAAAGAAGAAGAAGAAATATTCAATCACCATGCTTTTTCGTACAATCATGATAAATTTCCAGTTTTAACTCAGGTCGGTTCGGCAAGAAAATTTTGTGATCTTGTCCATATCAAGGTCCCAACAGATTTTAGCAAAATTGAGAATTGTGGACTGGATTTTCTTCAAGTACACTCATTTACAGTTCTGGAAATTTTACAAAAAGAATAGGTACAAAGCAAATGCATGGCTATCCAGCAATGACAAGCAATAGCATGTGCACAGATGATAAGAGAAAAAAAATAAAATTTATCCCAAGAAAACCATTAGGGGTTTTGCTGCATTGATCTTCTCTAAATAAATAGCTCTTCCAAGATCTTCAATAACCTGTCTTGATTATTCAAATCATTTACAGGTTTTGATTTGAAGTTCGGCAGAACAAAGAGAAGCTACCAAGTGGACATTTCTTGGTTTCTTAATAAATATAGATATATATGGTCGGTGTTAATAGAACACATCATACATGCACATCGCTATAGACTTATTCTTTCCCTTTGCACCATATTTCTAAGATTGGTTAACATCCAGTTTCTTCATCTGCCTTCATGCTTACTGATCAATGATCGACTTTTCTCACAGTTATTCCTGAAAACTGTTAGGATTTATCATCATGAACTTGTACCAAGCATAAGCCATGTACTATTGAAAATCTGAACCAATTATAACATCAAAAACCCCTGGCATTCCTCAAGCGTGCTTGCTGACCCTCTAATTTTGCTTCTAGGAACTTGGCCTTCAAACTGTTTTCCACATTCCCCGGGGTCAATCAAAGGAACTTCTGAACCTTCCATTATCTTAAGAAAGCTGTTGATGGTTCCACTGTGGAGTTGGACTAGAGACACCATCGACAGGTGACATACCTTTCCCTGGAAGATGATCAATGCCACCACCAAGAGACCTCCAAGAAGTCTGACTTGTATAACAGTCAGGAATCTCCTCTATTTCTTCCTTTATCCCACTGAATTCAGATTACAATGATTGAGTTCTGGCTAGCATGTCACCATTCTTTGCACTTTTGGAATTGCCATGTATGCCATTTCTCAAGGATTTGCCATCATGAAGTCTCTCTTCCGCCTCCTGATTTTGCTTTGACCCCTTCTGCTGTCTTGGTATAATTTGTCTGTGCAGATTTGAACTTCTCCAAAATCTGAACCTTACTGCCCTGCCAAGATTTTGCACTCCCTAACTGATCTTCAAAAGGCACTCTCTCTTAATGGGATTTCTGAATTTTGTTTTTTAATTGAAATTGTGACTTTTGCTCACATGACTTTCTCCCCTTTGTTTCGTTGGAAGCATATCTCAGTTTGTATCCGTTCAAGATATTATCAATAGAATGCATATCACTGTCAACAGATTACCATCACCAACATCTTGAGGTGCACATGCAATTTAAATGCATGGATTCAACTGATTGCCTCTTGTATGGTTTTGCATCTTCCAAGTCACTTGTATGATAATTTGCTTGCTGTCCTTCAGAAAAGTTTCAGCTTCACTTATGAGCCTCTTCATGATTTCTTCCTTTTGCGCCAGTTCAAAACGTGCCTCAGCAAGCTTTACATGAACCCTTCCTTGTTTCCACAGTTCAGCCATGTTAAGTAAATGGACTTCCTTTCTGCTCTCGCTCTTCATCTTGTCTGAGTCTTCTTTCTTATCTTCTCTCTTCAAAATCTTTACCAACCACCCTTGTCAATACATCACAAAAGTTTTCAACTAATTGTCTAGCCCTCCTTTCTCTCTCCAACTCTTGCAAAGCCTTTGAAAATGCTGTTTTGATTTCAGAAACCTCTCTTGCAAGCTTTCTATTCAAACTCTCCGATCTCCTCGGCAATTCTCTCATCTTCAAGTTCGTCCTTCACAGATTGAAGAGCTGTTTTGATTCTCTGTTGCTGCTTACTTTTCCACACCATCTTTTCATCAGCAAATCTTTTAGTCAAGTTTTCTATTTGATGTCGATCAGCTTTTTGTTCTTGAATCAGTGCTTGTACTCGTGCTTGAGCATGGTCTAGTTCTACCCGTAATGCTGTCACCAAAGGCATACTTGATGCATGTTGTTCCTCCAAACTCCAGATCCGGTTCAGTACATTCAGTAACTCAGTTGATGTTGCAAGACTATAGCCAGAATCTGTTGGTCTTATTTTAAGATCAATAGAACTGGTAGGAGTAGCTGCTTGATCAAGAGCTCTCACCTGTATGAAAACAAGGGAATCCTCAAAACAGGGGAATCCTATGTATGATATGAAAAACTCACTTCTATAATATTTAAAACTATGAAAACCCAGACACACAGATCTCTTAAATCCACTTTCTGCAGAGACTCCAGAGAATCCAAAAGAGATACACCACTCGTGGAAGGCTGATCATCTTGGCAATACCTAGATGTCATGCGTCTGCTTTGATATCTCCAAAATCTGAACAATCGATATTTGCCCATATCTACAGACAGCACTCCTTTCTCTTTCAAAATCCACAAAACTCTCTTACAAGGTTGAGCACCAGAGTTTATACAAGGTTTTGCAGCAGTCTGGGGTGCTCACTCCAATTTAAAACAAACGTAAAGAAAACAATAATTAACAGCGATTGTGACATATGATACCTGGATGTGTTAGTAACGTTATCCTTGAATTAGATTGTCTTTGACCAAAGATAAAGCGACTGATTCCAGCAAGTTCAAGTGACCCAGCTTTTATATAAAGTTTCAAAATGAGTTATTCCAGCGAGTTGCAGGTTCCAGCTGGAATTTGGAGTTTGCAGGACTTCAACACCACAATTTTATTTTCTTTTGTGGGTGAATATTGTGATGATGAATTGTTTGGTTTTTTTTTAAAAAAAAAACTTTTGTAAACAAGCTGTCAAATAATTCGTTGCCTCTTGCATACTAGATTGTGAAATATAAATCTGTCTTCCACTTAGAAAGTAAAAGCATTTTCAACATTTTGCTTCGAAAACAAAAAGAACTGTGGATCCATCATGTTTCGTTTATGCTTACCTTAGTGATGTACACTCTATACACACTCTAACTTTTTCCTTTGCATCTACTCATAGTGATTGATAGAAGGCAACGCCACAACTATTATGCAAGAAGGAATAAAGTTTATTTTATACAACAAACAAGCAACTATGTTCACAATTTTCCTGAAGTAATGAATGCATTAACCTTTCTTTCATGGATATATTTGGTTTCTTTGTATTTATGCATGATAACCAAAATGTTAGTAGTAGTCCAAGCAAAGTTCCAACCTACAATTCATAATTAATTAATGGAAATACTTAAATACACTTTTAAGTTAACTGTAAAGGGTTTACAACATAATAAAATAAATTTTTACGAGATTTTGATATTTTTTTATAAGTAATCAAAATTTTATTAAAAATGTAATGAAGGTTAATAATTTCCATTGCAAATATTTTACTTGAATACTATATTTTAAGTCTTAGTAGATTAAAGAAAAAAAGGATGAATGAAAAAGACATATTCTTCACTACAACTTTTACATATAAATGTACATGTAAATTGATCTCTTAGAAGATTAAGACCTTGTCTTATATTGATCAAGAAGTAGTTATTTTTTCCAAAAATTCTTCTAAACCTAAATGTAAAGAGAATTCTTTTTACTCTAAGTTTATTTCTACATGTTTCTAAGATCCTTTTCTTAAATCATTCTTCTAGGTTACTTGGGTTTCATATTTGGATATTAATCCTTGTCTAATCCATTTTTGAATTCACACTTTTTTTCATCATAAAACCATCCTTTCTTTTTAGAGGTATTAGAAGCTTTTTTGCAAACATGTACACCAAGTCCAATACCCATCTTTAGATAAAATTTGATAAACTAATAAAGAGTTACAATTTTAATAAAAATATGTCTACTTCTACTATCACAATATCATACAGATTTTGAACTTTTACTTTAAATTCTTGTAAAAAATGTATTTAAACATATCCCAAACATTTCTATTGTACTACCATAACTCTAATTCCTCAAGCTTCACAATCATGCAATAAAACTTGTTAAATATGTCAATAGTAATTATACTTTTGGATATCTCCTATCTAAATTTATTTATATACATACTTATTATAACTTGTGTATAAAGAATCTAATGAAACATCAATAAAGTGACTATGTCAATGCATGCCCATTGACACATCATAGTTGATACATCTCAAGATATGTTGATGCATATACATCAATGTTGATGTAATCATTACCTATATAAATGCACACACTCGTTGTATTTAAGGTATCATTTGATTGTTCCCTTACTAGACTTCTGTAGTTTCTTTTCATAGAAATTGGAAAACTTTTTCCTCTAACTGACTGTAGCATGAATCGAATTGATTGCATGGCATTTTATCCAAGTGCAATTTGGATGTCAACATAGTTGCATGAATAAAAAATAAAATCAAGATTTCTTCCATCCATTACAGTACTTGGATTAGTTTAACTTTCCTTTTATGCAATTTACTTTCTCATTCTAAATGTTTAATATTGTAATTCGTAATTAACATGAGAACAAGCACTTCAAGCATAATTTATTAATGCTTAGTAATTCCAACAATGGATACTTGGTATGCCTAGTAGTAGATACTTAGTAACCTAGCAATGTTAATATATGTTTAAGATGTGTAAGGAAAGTAAGAATGGATGTTGCAAGTTTAGAATAGTTTAGTTAATTTAAATATTAAACCTTCTCTTATTTAATTATTTTGTAAGTATAGAAAATAATAAAAGTTATAAAAAGAAATATCTTGTACCTCAATCACACTTAACCATACCAACATACTGACACAAGTGTTGATTGAAAGGACAATGATTAGTAGATCATACCTTTCACAATCTAAAGATATAGGCCAATTAGGTAAATAGAGCCCATGGAATAAATTATTAATTTTTAAAAAGATGATTAGTGTTTTTTGTTGTTGAAGAGTATAAGACATTACTCATAACTTAGATTCTTCATAATGTTCTTTGACGGAAGATATTAACTAGTAGGTGATTTTTCATAATATTATAGTATTTTCAATTGGGGTTTTAATAGTGGGGGTTTTGATGTAAGGAAATTCTAATATTTTAACTATTTCTTATGAATTGTTACATGTAAGTTATAGTTGATAGAGTTAGTGTTCAATGCAAACTTTGATCCAACATGAAGATAAGAAGCAAAAAATATTAAACTATTTTGGCTCTTTTTTATTTGTATTCCAAATATGTTTTATTATTATTTTAGAATTGATGGGTGCATGTACATTTTTCTAGTTCCAATTCACCATTTTTTTCATAATCCTTTCAATTTCTCTTTGGAGAATGACTTTTCAATGCCCCTTAGTATGGTCCTAATCAATTCCTATTTATTTCAGGGTCATACGAAGCTACAAATGAGTATATTTCAAAGTAATAAAATTAATCACGAATTTTTTCAAAACTCCATAGCAATTTCAACAGTTCATCTTCTTCAAGCTTATGTTATCATATTATTTTTAATTACAGATATTACCAAGTGTGCTATCAAATCAATAACATTGTTATTAATTCTATGTCATTAACAATATCAAAATGTACTCAGTCAACATCTTAGTGCTCTAATAAAATAATTTTTATATTCAAGTGAAGACCAAAAATCACCTAATTACCCCCTTCTTTATTTCATGATATATTCAAGATAAGTTATTTGAAAATTAACAATAATGAATTTTTTGTTCATAATCAACAATAGTTACGTTACTTGTGTTTTTCTCAAATGTTAAATAGTAAGATGTTCCATTATATGTCTGTGTTCATGTACATCATTTTACCCTAGAAAATGATGAGTGGTAGGTACCTCCTATGCTCAACCATAGGAATTATGATCGTTCACATGCAATCCACATTGAATTCCATAGACTTTATCTCTTCAAATGTGCCTAGCCAAGGTAGTGAACCTAAAGACCTAATCATTGTCTTCCTAGTTACACTCGTGTAGGTGCAAGGGTATGGTTAAGTGCAACTAAGGCATATGATTTATATCATTTTATATTGTTTATCTATTTTAAGTGTGAAATAAAGTGATTAAGTATTAAATAATCTAATGAACTAATTGATATCTTAAGCTATTGCCTAACAGTATCTAGTCCCATCTTCCATACACATCCTAAACATGTTACAACACTACTAGGTTACCAGGTACAAGCACTATTAGGATTACTAAGCATTAACATTATGCTCGAGATGGTCATACTCATGTGTGTTAATTAACTATATTTATTTAATTAGCTAATAACATGGAAATAAAATTCATTAATAGTAAAATGCATTAAAGTAAACATTATGCTAATTCCAATTGTGACAAGGTTTATCAAAAAGTTCCTCTTTATTATTGTCACACCAAAGTGTCTAGGTACATCAGTGTCTAAATAAAAATTTATACACTTCTTAACTCTTATTGTGGGTACTTATAAAATATTTTAACTATTGAGAACGAAAACTACAAGAACTTCATTAAACTACTAAAAAATAAAAATAATAAATGTGATGGGTGTATGCATTTATATAGGCAAACCTAGACACTTCGTCGATGCATCTCCCCATGTGTCAATGGGTATGCATCGACGAGCACATGTTGACGGGGATGCATTGATGCATGATTGTCGATGAAACCTAGGAAAATAATTTGTCATATCCCCATGACTAACTAAAAACTCATCCTTGAATAAACAAAAGAAGAAACGAGCTTCTTACAAAATTTGAAATGTATGAAATTATTGACTAACTAACTCTCGATCCCCAAGTATATGGATTGACATTGAAATTGATTACAAAATTAGGTGTTCATGAATACAAAATTGAACATCTTTACAAAAATGGATAGCTAGAACTCCTCTAATGGTCGAAGATTAGAAGAAGATCAAACAATCACAAGAGTTGGAAGCTTGTGAGGTACTAAAGTACCTTCCCTTATCTTAGGTGTCTATGATGGTTGAGGTTGAGGCTATGGTGGTTGTGGCTACCTTGGTGTAGTTATTGCTTTTAGTGGAAGAAATAAAGCATCTAGTAGTGCTTTCATCTTCTCATCCTTGGTCCAAGGATTGTACATGGTCTATGCAACATTGTTGATGCTAATCAGTATAGGAATATCCTACGAACAGGGCATTGCAAGCAACAACTTCTTAACACTAACAAACCAGATAACAAATTGTTTGCATTTGATGTTGAACACTCTAATAGCATTTTGCATCTCCTAGTAGTTGTTCATCCTGATGCCCAGGTCCTTAGCCATTGATCTTTGATATGTGAATTAGGCTTTAAGAACATCAAGCTTCACATTAGCTATTTGTAGCTTCTATTTTGTACCTTTGTGGTGCTTGAACTCTACCTCATATAACAGGTACGAGCTAACCACTTGTTTCTCTAATTATAACCTTAGCCTTCTAATAGTTAGCATTACCAAGTTTGTGTAACAAAGGTTGGATAACTTCATGTACTACATCATCTCCTCGATTTGCAGCTCCTTGAGATGAACTTTTGCCTTATCATATGTATTCAGTCCATCAAAGATGGGCTGTGACACATCACCTCCCTATTGGAGTTGTTGGATAGCCTCATTCATAGTCACCTTTACCAACTCGATTTCCTTCTCATTGAGTTCATTATGATTTTTCACTCTTTTAAACATTAGGGCCTCATTATTATAGGTGGATATATCAATGGTTGATCGTTGGCTAAGGGCATGGACCTCCTTCATCAAGAGATTTCTATTTTCAATAGTCAACCTCCTCAAATCCTTGGTTACCTTAAGCTGCTCTTACTATTGTTGCAAATATTTGACCATCTGGTTCTTTTGAGTATAGACATTTCTCAGTTGATAATTATCTTTGGTGTAAACAAGATTAGCCTTGCAAACTTCTAATAAGTCTTTCCAATGTTGTAGGTCATGGCCTTCAAGATTGATGCATCAAATACCATGGTCCCCTTGGCATTCTCAACTACTTTTAATTTCTATGGAAGCTACAAGAAAGATTTATCTCTTGTTATGGCTTGAATAAGAATAATGGGATTAGCTAGATAGGCTCTCATCTCCACAACTTTAGTAGCCAATCATCGATTTTTAGATGTGGTTGCTTTAAGTGGAGCACTGGCAATAATGAGCTTGCCCCTAGCTTCTAATAGTGTTGACTGGGTGGCAGTGATATTAACTAGAAGGTTAAAGAGCCCCAAAAGCATTTGCCTAGTTTTGACTAGTCAATCGAGTACCTTCTCATGTTGGGTTGTGCTAAGTCTCCCACTTGTTGCTTCTACATATGTCTACATGTTCCTTAATGCAGTGATGTCTAGCATAAATTCCACAAGAATGTTTAATGCCTTTACCACTTGGTTATCCACAACCTCTACCATTGTATCCTACCCATGGTGCTACATCACTAAGGCATTTGCCCCTTTGCCTTCCACCAAGTAGACCAAGAAAGTGGAAACATTCCTAAAGATCTTTGGGAATTGCTACTATCCTAGAAGGGACACTGTGACTTCCCAGGTGCTTGGGTTGGACCCTACAAATGCTCACATTCTTTAGACTAAGAACAGGAATGCAGCCTCCTCCAACTAGCTAATAGTGCTGGTTACTTTGTTTAAATTGCTTAGAGTTGGTCAATAGAATGATGGATCCCCATCATTTATTTCAGCCCATTGTTATTGCAGGAGCTATTGACAAAGCTTATGCATGGACTCAATGGCAGCAAGAGCCTCTGGTGTTGTTTCATAAATGGGTGATGGTGGTGGCTACTTCTCTTCTTCAATCTTGATGAGAATCTTATCCTTCATCCTCTCTATGAAAGAGGTAGTAGAAGCATGACTAAGAGTTTCATTGGTGTAGTGGGCAATGCCTTAACATTTTCACAATTTATAAATGATGCAAAAAAAGGGGAGTGTCTTCCTCCCATGCTCATTCTCTTTGAAGCATTTCTTGATCTCTAAGTAGATGAGATGTGGGAGGTTGACTAGGAATCTACAACTTAGAGTGACACACACATGGGCAGAAAAGATTTTCACCTTGGTCAACCTCACCATTGGATTGAGATGGTAGGTCACAATTTTGAAGTATGCTCTTTTAACCTTTGTGAGTGTGTTGTATTTCTTACGATCAACATTGTAGCACCACTGGACCCACTATTTCTTCACTTTTTGATTTGCATGAGTTGATATTTCCTACAAGGTTGCCCCAGTGTCTAGCAACCTGAGAGCTTGTGAGATGGCCTCCACCAAATAGGATACATGGATGTCCTTGATTTTCACTATGGCATTGGACTACCTGTTGTTCCAAAAGAGGTAAGTTTCCCTCATATACCATTTCCCACTAAAAGTAAGGATTGGTCACATGGGAGAGTTTTGAATTTGAGTCTTAACTTCTTCTAGTGCAAGGTCCAAGAAAGGACCAAAGTTCAATTCTTGAAGAGCTGCACTTTGAAGCTATTCAAGTTCTCAATGTAATATGCATGCATTTATATATTTTATGTTATCATATCCTCCTCCATGTGGGATTATTCATTCATGCTAATTATATGATATATGTGACCATGCTTATGACCACTTGAAATTTATTGGGATCATCCATAATAAGCATAATTATCATGAAATAGATGGATCTTATAATTTATATAAGGAGTTTGTGTATATATAATATGGTTTTGGAGCATGCAAGAGTGGTTTTGGAGAGTCTAGATTTTATTATTAGATATTTAACATGTCCTCCCAGTACCTACATGTTGGATATTATGATAATTTAACATCAAGCACTATAAACATTATCATCATAAATTTTGATGGATATTTATGATCAATTTGATGTTTAGTAAGCACCATTGTAATGCCCATGTGCATTGTCTAAGAAAATTTCTATTCATTTTTGTAAACAAAATGTTTGATAAATTTCATATGTTACAATTGAAATTTGTTAATATGAATAATTTCTAATGTAAATGATAAGGAAAGTACCTACAAAATGAGATAATTTGAAATAACATAATACTAATGAGGAATCCATTTAAAATACCTACAAAATTTTTATAGTTATAGATTAAATTATGATTCAATAAAATCTTTTTTAAATATGAAAAGGATTAGTTTAAAACCAAGAAGATTTAAAATATACATATAAATCCCTTTCAAAAATTTTGAGCTTCCTTAAGTGAAATTTTGCATGCTAGCTGCCTATATTGTACCTCTCTACTATTGCCCTTACTACACCGTGAACTCCTACTTACTTTGCTTCCCATCACCTAGATTCCATCACGAGAGCCTACCTTCACTTTTCAATTGACAAGATTGTAAGTGTTGCCTTTTGGACATTGCCTTTTCTCAAAAGTTTTAAGGTGCTCTTGATCATTGCCATATCACATAATCTTCTTAGTTTTTTACCCTAGTTTTGTTCAAGATTTGTACAAATTTCATAAAAGATATGTATATTTTCTCTATTTCTTTTCTAGGTTTTCACACTTGGATTTCTATGTACTTATTAGAATGATGTCATAGCCATAATTTTGTAGGTAGTTGATGAGTCATGAATTTGCTAACAACCGTGATATCACATCCATGATATCGCACCCACAATATCGCATCTGCGGTATTAGAGCTGACACGATATCATGTATAAAGGCATTACAAGAGGAGAAACTCTAGGCCATACTTCAATGCCATCAAACCCCAAGACCTAGAGCGCAAGAAAAGGGAAAGAAACCCATGGAGGAGCCACTGCCACTAAGAACTACATGAGTTCCATCCAATTCTGTAATTATAGGATTTTCTTTTGTGTTGTGTTGTGTCTTAATTTTTTTGTGAATCCACACTGTGGCATGAATCTATTCTAGCTAGCCAATAATCCCATACCTATCCACTGTGTAATAAATGGAGCTTGTTCTCACTTTAACTTGAGGACGACTTTTCATTCAGTCGTGGGGGTATGATGAGTCATGAATTTTCTGACAACCGCGATATCACACCCACAATAACACACCCATGATATCACATCTACGGTATCACAGTTGATATGATATCACATCCATGATAATGCACCCACGATATCGCATCCGTGGTATCACAGCCGATGCAATATCGTGTATGCAATATCACATATGTGATATCGTAGCCTAACCACGATATCGCATACATGATATCGTGGCTTGCCTCAATTTCTATAAATAAGAGGTGGATTTCCCAATTTTAGGCACTTAGATTTAGACCCTTAGATAGACTCTTACAGTTTTATCATTCTAGAGTTAGAATATTTCCCAATGTATGCCTGCGGTGTAGTGATTGTAATTGTATGGAACCTTTATTCGAGTGTGATGTACTTGGACACGCACATGACCAGAAATAAAGATCGAGATTACTTCATCATTGCAACATTCACTTAGCTTAATTATTTAATTAATTGTTATTTACTACTTAGATCTGCAACCACATTTACATGAAACTAGTAGTGAGTTGAGACGTGGAAAGCATAGACAGATGAAAGAGAGTGCAATCGAGTTTTAAACTAAGGTCACATGAAGTCCCTTGTGAATTTTGTGGTTAAATAACCTGATAAAATCCATACTTAGGCTAGACCAAAAACATTCACATTTAGTCGCATTGCATTATCATTCTAAGACCAGTCCACCCCCTTTGAGAAACAAGAGTTCTCCCACAAAACAACCATCATTTCTTATTAAAGAAGAAAAGAGAAGTAGGAAGTGAGAAAGGATTTTAGTTAGAGGGGACCTTCAAGCATGGGTAACATGTCTTTCTAGTCCCATAACAAGTGCTTGTAGCCTATTTATTTTGTCTAAGGGATGTGCTTGGAATTTTCATCATTTTTATTTTTTATTTATTTTTTGAATGGGAACCACACCATGCATAGACTTATTCAAATTCTTGTTATTAGTTGACACCGAATGGTAGAAAATCCATGAAAGCATACATGCATCCAAGAAAGAAAAAAGGCACAAAGAGTACCAAATCCCATTGAAGTCACACCCTATTCAAACCTTTGAATCCTTTCCAAATCTAGAAACTACCAAGGTCACAAATTTGTTAAAGTTTTATTAATGGAAAAGGGACCTCATACTTCTAAAATAAGGAAAACCATAGAGTTTGTGTATGGGTGGATGATATGGACTCATTGCTTGTTGCATGAATAAGAAACCATATCCATGTTATCAGTAACAAAATTCAAAGCTAGAATCTAGACACCAACAAGAAAATAACCGGATAGCACATGCCCATACCAATTAAATCACATTGTACCCAATTGGAAATAAGGCATGTTATTATTAAAACATAATTAAAAAATCATATCCAAATAAAGGACAATATACCAGAAATTGTAAAATGTTTAAGAAAAATGATATGTACTAACAATGTTGTAAAACAAAAGTTTTGAAAAATGAATAACATAAAAACAAAAAGTTGCAAGATAAAGAATGTGTAAAATAAAAGGTTGAAAAAATTACAAGGTGTAAAAAAAAAATATGAAAAACTATGGAGCTGCTTATATAGTTAGCATCGACGGCCATCTCCCTTACTATCAAGTTGAAGGGAGGAGATCCAAAAGTTTGAGTGTCGCTATCCATCCGATGAGGTGTTTGTTGCATTGGCTTGCTAAGGCTCATGGAAAGGTTTAACTTGTTGTATGTTGACTAGCTATGTCCTATCTCAACTCTTAGGTTTGTAGATCAACATGGCCCTATAAAGGAAAGTTTCGTAAATGGTGTAAAATCCTTCCCATAATGTTTGGAACTTAAGTCATTGAGGTACGTGTGTAGAGTTCTAGTAGAGGATCTTATCTCCTAGTTGAAATTTGACTTTCCTAATTCTAAGGTCATGGCATTTTTTGTTAAATACCTTGTGCAACTCATTAGATGATAGGGCCACTAATTGATTTTCATCTAACAAGTTGAGATTCATTAGTCTTTCTTTTTGTCCCAGACTTAACTCAAGGTTGAGATTATAGGTTGTTGAAAGTGTATAGAGCTCAGATTGAATACGAAGTGTTGGTAATTTTTTTTACACCAGCTCATAGGGAGAATAGCCTATAGGAAGTTTCCATGTTGAGCAGTAGGCCCAGAGGGCATTATTGAGTTTTGTGCTCCAATATTTCCTATATTTGCTAATAGTTCTTGTTAGAATCTTTGTGATTTTTCTATTGGTAACCTCAACTTCACCATTAGCTTGGGGACGGTAGGGTGTTATTAGTTTATGTTCAACCCCCAAGTATTACATAAGGTTCTGAAAGGTAGTGCTTGTAAAGTAAGTTCCATTATCCGAAATTGATTCACATGGCACACCAAACCTATTTATAACATTTTCTTATACAAACTAAGCAGTAGTAGAAGATGTATAGTTGATGATGGTTGCTACTTCTACCCACTTCATATAATAGTCAATAGCAACTATGATGTACACCTTTCCATTTGACATGGGTATGATGGGACCTATGAAATCAATGCCCTAGATGTTGAAAGTTTCCACTGGTTGTATCCACTATTGAAGTTCCTCCATTCAAGCAATTATTCCACCATCTCATTGGTAGCATTCACAAGAGTGGACATATTGATGGGCATCTCTAAATATTTTTGGCCAAAAATAGCCTTCCATCAAGATTTTAATGGCCATGCATCTCCTAGCATAGTTGCCCCCACAAGGACCTTCATGAGCATCCTAGAGAACACATAGTT
>MNCI01034556.1:3207-14084 GCA_015680685.1 Gnetum montanum | reverse complement strand
GGAGTCTCTTCTCAGCCTTAAGAGCCAATTCAAAAGCCTCATCCAATGTTTTGGGCATATAGAATGTTAGCTCTTATTGGTATTCTCTCTTTAATCCTCCTTGGAAATTGGATTTTTTTTCATAATCACTCCAATGAACTTTTGCAAGTTGGAAGGCTTTTAAAAATTCATGTAATATTCTTTAACAATCTTATCAGCTTGCCTTAAATACTTCAATTTTTGAATTGCTTCTTACCTATGTTGGAATTTTTCAAATTTTTTGTTGAGCATAAACTGCATTAGGGACAAGTCTTTGATAATAGTTCCATTAATTACAAGGCAAGCATGACACTCTTTTTCCCAATAAATTTGTTCTATACCATCAAGATTGGTTTCAGCATATGGCACTTTTTGATGATTTGCCTCATCTTCTAGCTCAACATACTTGTTCAAAATCTTGAGCCAGCAAGGAAAAGATTTAGTGCCTTCCATTCCATTGAAGATCTTCACTTCCACATGAGGTATTCTAAAGGCATGCCCAAAAACCCTTACAATAGTAATCTCTAATCATCCCTCAGATTTCCTTCAGGTTTGGAAATAGATCCATTGTTCCTACCTCTTGTAAATATGGACTTATCGGACCTTGACCTAACAATTGAAGAATGAGGGTTTCCATTATAGTCCTCATCTTACCCAATGTCTTCATCCCGAAAAGGAATGTTATCTTCAATATTAGGCATGGATGGTTGCCTTGATGAAGAATCCCTTGATAAAGTAAACACAGAGTTAACATCCTACCTAGTTATCCTTGGTGCTGAAAATTGATCCTTCTTTTTTTCAAGCTTTCCCATTCTATCCACAAGAGTGTGAAGTGCATGCCTTAAGTCTTCCATGTCCTTTGCTAAGGCTTAGACTGATTTCTTCTTAGCTTCCATGATCAAGTGGACCTAAATAAAAAATTAAACAAATATCCATAAGAAATTATAAAATAATTAATAGTATCCACAACTCAAGGTGGATTATCCAAACAATTCCCACAAATCCTAACTAAAGAAGCTTAATTGGTACCTTAAACAATGAGATTTCTCAATATCAAATTTAATTGATCATACTAGTTGACCAAAAGAAGGTTAATTATAAATCCTAATTGAGGATGGAAATGAACATCAATAGAATTGCAAATCAAAATAAACTTGAAGAAGAGTGAATTCTTTTGAATTTTTATGGTGGATCTCTTTTCTTGAGATAATTGTCTTCAAATCCTATGATTTGATACCAATCTGATAAGGATTCTAATGCTTCAAGACCAAAATTGAAATACCAATATTCAAACTTGTAAGAACAACTAAAACAATCAAGGAAATTGGTTCTTTATTCTTGCAAAATCATGATACAATTACAAGGCTAAAAGCAACTTGCCCAAGGATAGACATGAGCTGAATAAAATAACACTCATAACCTATACACAACACATAACTCATAATGGTTGAAAGTATTACACCATGTAAACTTAATGGAAGCTCAATTAGAGCTTAACCCTCTCTTCCAAAACATTTTAATAATATACTCCTCTCTCCATCAAATACAAGGCTTGGATTTCTTTTTATAGTCTCTTCCAAGTGTTCCTTCATTTTCCTTTCCATTTAGAATTTTAATTGAAGCCCATTGAAATATGTATGAGACATCTTGGAGAAGTAGAAGATGTCTTCCCCAACATAATCAAATCTCATACAAGATATCTTGGAGTTAGGGAAGATGTCTTGAAGGAGACATCTTAGACTAGAAAGAGACATATCTCCTAAGTTTTCACTGAACTTAGGAGACTTCTTACTTCAACATGAGATGTCTTGGCCTACCTAGAAACATCTTGGTTTATCTAGAGACATCAAGATAGAGAGATTTTTAAAGATGAAAATCCTTCCTAAAATTCCCACAAGTGGAATGCACTTTCAATTATCTTCTCTTGACTCTTGGACATGCATACTAGTACAAAAGCATAGGCACATCTAAGAAATAAACAACACACATAAAAACATTGTTTGAGAATGTTACATGGGTTGGGTGATGTCCTCATCATCTTTTATATAGATGATGCACTCTCTAGCAAATTGGACAAGTACTAGAGTCTAATTATCTAACCGGCCCTTTGACATAAGAAAATTAGTAAAAGAAGCATTAGTTTAACTTTTATTTTGGTTAGTCAGATCCATGTAGAATTAACATTTGAGGTATCCTCACCATCTCAAAGTTCAAATTTTTTCTTTGACTTCTCTCATTTTAGGTAATTCTCATATGGGACCCTCTTCAATAGAGATATTTTTAGGATCCAAGGTGCTACATCTTATGTTGAAATTATGGCATGATATTCAATGATAAATACATTTTTAATTAATCTTATATAAAAGCATCATAAATAGAGCTCAAGTTATAGCCTATCATTATCATCATTCCTTTCCCCTCATACATGTGACATTTTTTAGCAGGTGGGACATATGAATCAATGATGTCTATGTCTTTTCTTTGGTTGATTTAGAGAGAAAGAAATGACATTATTTTAAATGATGATCCCTCTTCTACTTAATAGTTGTGACTCATAATTCTTTCATCTTAGCTTTCAAATGGGAATGCATTATGATAAGCAACCTTCTTAACAAAATGAATAGGAACATAATTATGAGGTAACTAATAACCACATGAAGATCTATGGATCCTTGTCATGGATATACTTTTCAATCAAAGGATGGATAAAGTTATTTAGCTTTATTTTCATCCATGTCTTTAATATTAACACAAACACCATTAGAACTCGAAGAAGCAATAGCTTAAGTGTAGGGTATAAGGCTATTATGGTCTCCACTATAACTATTATTGACCTCACTAGGTTGCTCACTAAAAAAACACTCTTTCCTAAGGGCAACCCTAGTGAGAAAAAAATTCTAAAGGATTTTTCTAAGATTGTCAAAATTATCGAAAAATAAGATCACATATTGAAAGTTAGATTTCAAGGAACTATGGAAAGTAATGGTAAAAATAATCTATGAGTACGTCTTTTGTCAACTGATGAGTCATGTTTTGTTAGGGCTTTGATATTGAGTATCCAATATTTAAGCTACATTATCACGTATCTGATATTAGGGCAAAACCTCTAATGTCGAGGATTCGATATCACCTCATCCATGCTAGGCTATAAATACAACACTTGGATGTATAGTTTTGGGGAACACAGACATAGAGAAGGGAAGAGATAGGTGGTTGAAAGGTAACAAAATTTTGTTAGTTTATTTCTAGCGCGTGCCCATAGTATGACGTTAACTGATTGTATGACATCATTATTCAAATGTGACACAGGTGGACACGTTACATGCTCAACAATAAAGATCGAGATTACTTTCATTATTGTAGCATCCACTTAGCTTTATTATTGTTAATTACTTAAATACTTACTGTTTTCCTTAATGTTTATCATTTATTGCTATTTATTATTTCTATCATTAAGAAAAATGAGTACGACTAATCGTGAGTGTTTAAGTATAATTACTTGATAACCTAGTAGTGTTATCATTTGGTGCGCCTAGTAATGGTACGCTTAGTAACCCTAGTGGTAGTAGCACGAAGTCCAAGGCACGTGCAAAAGGTTAGGAATAGATACTTATTGCACATAGGCTAGTTTAGACTTTACTTTACATTTTTAATTAGATTAAATAATTAATTTCTCTATTATTGTTAGGAGTAACATAAGGTCGCAATAACATCAGTTATCATATGCCTCACTTTGGACTAAAACATACGTGACAAAGCTACCACTAGTCCAAGGGGGAAGACAATAAATCGTGATCAATACATAACGATCTACATCCCACAACTAGTCCCATCCATGGAATTTGACTGGATCTAAACATAACTTTCTATACACTTTACTATCTTTGTTGTTAAGCAGTATGAGTAGGACTAATCTTAAACACTTAAGTTTAACTGCTTGGTAACCTAATAGTACTATCACTTGGTATGCCCATTAGTGTGATATTTGATAATCCCAATTATAGTTACATGAAGTCAAAGATGTGAATGAAAGGTCAAGACTGACTACTCATCACATAGGCTGGATTAGATTTGTTTACTAATACTTAGAATTATAAACCTTTATTCTTACCTTATGTTTCCTAGGTGAATTATGGCCAACACAACATCATTATCATATCGTCACCATGAATTAAACCATAAGCATCAATTTTACTGACTCTCATGGGAAGACAACGATTGTGAACTCTAACCAATTACTAGCATAATTACATTGCCATGTCCAGAGAATTCGATTGAGCTATGCATGAACACTTGTAACTTGTATGGTTGGATGTTGGACTACTCCACCACTCATTAGTTATGATGGTAAGTAAAGAAAATAAGGAGAAGACTTACGAAGAAGTATTTCATAAAGTCCAATAAATGAAAGACTTACGAAGAAGTATTTCATAAAGCATAGTAGACTAAGCCAAAGTGTCTTAGGTAGGTATAAAGAAGGAAGGATAGTGAATCTAATCCAAGTATAGAAGTTTGTAATACATTGAGTTATGAACAACAATTGTAAATATATTATAGTCTTATGATGAAGAACTAGATATGAACAAAATAAATATGCACTACCAAAAAGAGCAACATCACTTAAAGTATAGGAAGTTCTTAATAAGGTAAAATCTATAGATATAGTAAGCTCAAAGATAATGCTACAAACTACCAAAATCAAGAATAAGTACCAACTAATAAAACTAGTATAGTGTAACTCTGTTCATCCTGAGAAGATTCATAAGTAGCCAAGTTAGTCAGACTTGCGATATTTACAACTACTAAGACTACAAGAAGCTGTTATCATCATGAAGAGAGCCATGATCTTACATTTCCATAATATTAATATCAACTATGAAAATGTGGATCTCCTTATAAAATATCTTGAGAAACTAAAAAAAGTTATAATATGGATCCTCTCCAAACTAGGCTTATTCTCTTAATGTCCTTATATAACCATTTCACAAGGTGTCTGTAGAAACATTGGAAATTAATTATTGATCCATTCTATATGTTACATTCACATAACAACTATCTTTGGGATCCTATACTATACTAAACAAAATCATTAGGCAAGCAATTACATGTAGTATTAAGTTGAATAAAAGAATAAGAAGGGACTACATAAATAGGGATGTGAGATTCTTTACCATGTCTATAATAGTTTCTTGTATCAAATGTGATTAAAATGATCATCATACCTATCTATCTAGCTTTTAGATGAAGTTCATATCTTTTCTAATGACATTGTATTCCTTCATCTTGAATTGAGAACCATAGGACCACCATAACCATATGAAAACATCACTACTCAACAAGAGAAAACAAGGAAGCATTTTAAATTAATTAAATTATTGTAATGTTAAATGTTTTTCAAAAAATCAACCTTTGGATAGAGGGTTTCCTTTAGCCATGGATTACATGTCTTTTAATCAATTAATAAAGGCCTACTTTTAGGCATGTGTAACATGTCTTTCTAGTGGTACCCTAGGAATCAATTTTCTTTTGTGAATTAATTAATTAATAATTATGCTTTCTTACCAAGGGACTACCTTCAAGCATGGGTAAATAGCTTTCCAGTAACATGGCAAGGCAACACTTATTTAATAACATGCTCCCCATCAAAAATGTTAACATAGGTAATGACATAAACATATGGAGTAGTAAGACATCTACGTCTAATGTGTTCTCGAATGCATAACATTATTAAAAATGTGTTATTTATCTTCAATGCTATTTGTATTGCATAGTTAGCAATCATTTTTATTTAACTAATTGTGGATTATAATTGTACATTATGAATGATGTAGGCTAGGCCAAGAGCTAAAGGCTATAGGCTTACTATTGAATTTTGAATGTTGTCCCACGTAAAATGCAACATTCCAAATGAAAAACCATGCTAAAATAAAACAAAATTTTAAATTTTTTGTTGTATACTAGCCCATCCTCTCCCACAAATAACTTTGCCACTTGGTTGAGAGCCATAATTCTACTCTTGAATTTTGAATGCCTTACATCTAAAATGCAACACTTCAAATGAAACACCCTACTAAAATAAAAAATTTACTTTTTTATTATTCGATGCTTGACCATTCTCTTCCTACATAACTACCTTTGTCACTTAGTCGAGAGCTGATAAGTTGTAGGCCTGTTCTTGAATTTTAAATACTGTCACACCTAAATTACAGCACCTTAAATGAAACACCCTACTAAAATAAAACAAATCTAAATGAAACACCCTAAAGGATCATCATTCAGAGGCATGATGCTCATCCCATGAAGGCAAGAGCCTTAGAGGCTCAGTCAATAAGTGAAAGCCTAACCTCTTTCAAGTGGCTATACCTAGACTCAAATGTAGGTCTTATGACTTGAAAAATAAGTTCAAATGAAACATCCTACTAAAACAATATAAAATTAATTTTTAAAAATGATTTTTGTTATTCTTGTATACTCATGTACACTCCCTTACAACTAATTTAGCCACGATGGTAGACCTACTCTTGACTTTTGAATGTTGTCACACCTAAAATGCAACCCTCTAAATAAAATTAAAAAATTAAAAAAATTTGTATACTCACTTTTCTTTTCTACTAAAGGACAAGGCTTTAGTAGTAAACTTTGGTTTGATATTGATCATCTTTGTCTACATGGATCTACGTAAGATAAAGTGGCTAGAATTCTACATGATGCTTCCTATTACAATGCTTTAAACCTGTATGCAAGTATCACTATAACGCTTGCCAACTAGCATGACACTTAAAAACATTATAGGATTGATGCTACGATAAACATAGTATCCGCATCATGCCATATGGGCATAGCATAGGATTCAGATAGGCACGGAAGCAAATGCAGAGCCATGATGTACAACCATGAGTTTATCTTGAGCTCCTCATGGTGTAAATGCATGAAAGAATGCATTTTTTCAAGTTGCGTGGCAACCATTTCAAAAACTATGTGGCACTTACATTTACACTTGCATAGGTCCATAGTGCTTTTTACATATATTTTTCTCTCTTGTAATAAAGGTGTTAATGTAATGGAAAAATTTGTAATTGTAAACACAAATCGCTTAACCTATTACATAAAATGTAAAAACATATTTAACCCATAAAAAATTGCCAGTCTAAAAATCTGCAAGGATGGTAAAATTTCTTTTTAAAAAATATAATTTAAATTTTTTCTTTCCCCTTCCATGCTGCAAACCTGTACCCGCCTTTTTTGAAGTCACATCTATCTATGTAAATGTGTTCGAAATCACAAATTCTTTTAATGTATAACCATTAACTCTTCAAACCTGGTGTTTGACGTGCTTATTAAGCCGCCAAGATGTGTTCTTTCACAGATTTGAAACCTCCCATTACCATCTAAATTTCTAAGGACTCATCCTGCCTGACCCTGATTACCACTGATCATAATTTCTAAATTCTAAATTTCTAAGGACTCATCCTCCCTTACCTTGATTACTGACCATTCAAAACATGGAATACATGTTTACCATTACTGGGCTGGTTGATTACTGACCATTCAAAACACCGAAGGCATGTTTACCATTAGTGGGCTGCTGATTTCCAGCCAGACACAGCAGCAGCCATAGCGTTCCAAGAACTGCCCCCTTCCTGCAAGGCTTCCAAGGCTTCCTTCTGCAACTCCTTCACTCTTTTCCTCACCTTTTTTCCGGCCTCACCACGCATCAAATCCACCACGTGTCTCTGCAACTCTTCGGCTCTTACAAACCCATCCTTATCATTATTATCATCCATCCTTATCATTATTATCATCCAGCTCCACACGTATTCCAACCCCAAGCTCCACACGTATTGCAACCCCAAAAACTTCACTAATAATAGCAGCGTTCACATGCTGCTCTGCTCTGCAAACATGCGCCATGCCACAATTGGCACACTGCAAACAATACTCTCCACCGTAGAATTCCACCCGCAGTGGCTCACGAACCCGCCCACCGCCGCCGCATGAGAAAGCACATCCATCTGCGACGCCCACACCGACACAACCCGGCCGCGGTCCCGGGTCCGCTCAACAAACCCAATCGGAAGAATGTTCTCCACGGACCGCCAGTCTTTGGCGTCCGCTGCCTCCAAATAACTCGCCGACGGGTCCGGCGGCAACCGAACGACCCACAGAAACCGGCAACCGCTCAATTCGGGACCCCGCGCAATCTCCGCCACCTGCGCCGCAGACACGGTTGCAGCGCTTCCGAACGACACGTACACCACCGAACCCATCGCCTGCAAATCCAGCCACTTCAAGTACTCCTCCGTTTCCGTTTCCGGCTCCGCCAGACCGGGCCCGGAGACGATAGGCCCGACGGCATAGAGCGGTGGGATGAGACCGTGGAATCGTTTCTGAAGGAGTGAAAAGAAGGGGCCTTCCAGGGCGTCCAAGGTTTTCACGCAGATGGCGGCAGAGTGGCGGAGAAGGAGACAGCGGTGCAGGAAATTTCGGAAAAGTGGGCCGGATGGGTCGTCCGTCATGGGCTCCGACAAGCGCCGAGCCAGTATGCAGGCTAGGCCCGGAAATTGAATGCCGAAGTCGACATCCTTGAGCGCCGTCCGGATCTGCTCCGCCAGCACCGGTGTCTCCCACATAAGGGCCAAGTACGCCGCAGACGTCGTCAAGAAGACCTACGTCGGAGTGCCTTCCTCAGCGGCGATGTCGATGAGATTGGTGCAGAACATGTCCGTTATCAGACACTCCGGGCGGCGTTCTCGGAGCAGGCGCCGGACCGGTTCCTCGCAGGATAACGCTGCCATGCTCTCGGCTATTCTCAGGCTGGGCTCGGAATGAGGATTAGGTCGATTTGCAGGCCGGAGGATTTCAGAGCGTCTAGGCGGGGCCCGTTCTTGTGCAGGTGTGCGAAGAGTTGTAGAGAATCGAAGGTGATTTTGCAGTCGAAATCCGCAGCCAGACGCCGGCACAGCTCACTGAACGGGATTACATGGCCAGCGCCGAGTATCCAAAATACAGCTGCTTGACTTCGGTTTTCTTCTCTTCTGCTCGCACCGCCATGGTTGGGTACTGTAAGTTATTAAGCTAGCTCTGTTCAGTGTGTATCGGAATAGAATTTGGAGACAGCAGAGTGGCCAACATTTCATGTGGCCATGGAAAGCAACATTTCATGTGGCCATGGAAAGCATGTCTTGTGGTGGAGTTTAAAATGTATATTCGAATTAACATTGAAAATTATAAATAAAATTTGGAGAGAGCATGCCAATTTTTAGTGTGGCCGTGGCAGATGACGCATGGTCTGTCAAGTCTCAATCATAGAAATCTCAATCTTCTCAATCTTGATGACGTCTCCATTAAACCGAACGACACCGGTGGAATTCCAGATTGGGCAGAAAATTGTTGGAGGTTTAGGACATTTTTTAAACGTCGGAGTCTCCTCACTATTTTGGCCTTCTTTATAATTTGTTGGATATTTGGATCTTTATAATTTGTTGGATATTTGGACAAAAAGACAAGGTGCTAAAAGAATGTGGGAATTTTTTTTAGTGAAATTGGTTTACAACTTTTCATTTATGGAATTTCATTGGCCGAAAAAAGTGGCTAGAATAATGGAATTTTAAAATAAAGTTTTAAAAAGAAGTCTACATTGCTGTGACAATGCAAATGATTTATACATCAACATTTTTCTCAGTAGTGGCTGTGAAATTTGTGACCTTTTAAAACACAGGTTATTGATAAAGTGCTTTTAATGGCAATGCAATTTCTGTGGGTTGCTGGAGTAATGAATAATGAATTTTAAAATAAAATTTTAGGTTGTAGGCCAAAATGCAAAACAGGAAGTTTTATTATAGATTTTTAGTACAACGCTTCAGTTTCAACCATCTTTTACCTCATAACATTGTGTAATAATAATGTGTTAATATTAAACTTAATAACGTGTTAACATCAAACTTGGAATTTATCCAGCATCATGCCTTAACCTACCAATCATACAACATTATAGGTTCAAATCCAATATTTGACACCAACCATAGTTTTCTTGACAAGACTAGCATAATTTATGGGCAAATTGACAAATTCATTTAAAGATGTTGGCATGCTCCTTGTGTAAGGCCAAATTTACGGGAGAACTGACAAATTCATTTAAACATGTCAGTGTGTAAGGGAATTAATTGTTTGTCGCCTCTAAGACTCCCGTCCTTAGCCTTTAGGGAATGGGATAAGGTAATTTGTAATTACATCTAAATTGTGTTACTTTTCAACTACTTTTTAATTTAAAATTTATAATATTTAAAATGAATATTTATTTTTAGTGGAAGCTTTTTTGGTTTTCAATATGTTATAGTGTTACTTTTGAAAGGATATTATAATACTATTTTTGAGGTTGAAAGGATCATACACCTACAAACATATTTAGGAGACATAACACGTATTAGATGTTATCTAGAAGCATAGTTAATATGCCTTAGGCATCATTCGCACATAAAACTCATGACACCCATGCAAGAGACCACAATACATCGAAACGTACGTTATACCATAATAAGACAACAAGGACTAATCCTATACCATGTGCATATAGCCCTATACTCCTACTTTAAAGAGTGTACCTAAGGCAAAGGTTAAAGAATCAATAGCTTATATACCTTTGTTATATAGTTCATAAGGAATTAGGGCCATGTGGTTCTATGGGGATTATTGACAATTATTATGATAGCATGGAACCTTTAAGGATCTTGACACTTTTTCATCCCCTACTCTAGAGAGAAATAACTTTTTAAGTTAACAAGGAGATTGTTTGATCACTCAAAATTTATAAATTCACTAAAGTCCTTTCAATTGATGTTCTAATCACTCTAATGCAATGC
>MNCI01034554.1:53392-80952 GCA_015680685.1 Gnetum montanum | reverse complement strand
TGGAAAACAAAGGTAAAATTCGGCACATACTCATCAGGATGAGTAAATGTGACCTTAGATTGTTGAGGACATGGTTGATCTCGGTTATGCGTATGATGCTGACTTTCTCCTGTATTGTCCTTAGGTGAGTTGATTTCATGAGAAGAAGCCATTCTATTCGTGTGCAGTTTTCACCGTTATTTATGTTCTTGATTAACTGATTAACCCTAAGGTTCGTTTTAAGCTCACAACGATGTGAGTGATATCCCTTATGTTAAATTGGCGAAAAAACACTTAGTCCCCAGCAACGGCGCCATGTTGAGTAGCGAGGTACCCCTACACTCCACCATACGAATACGAGCGTACACGCGCGATCCGGTCGAACTCCGCAGACTAAATGCCTTAACGCCACAAGAAACACTTGGGGTTAATCGTTCGTTGTCTTCCCAGGCTTGCTTGTATGTGTCACGGTGTATGGTTAAGCAAGTCTGAGGTATGTGATTTTTTTGGTATTTTCGGCTTATCTTCTATGCTACCAGGAGAAAGGGTTGAGAAAACTAAACTAACTCTAACTAAGATCTAAGTCTAAATTAACTAGCGTCAGCATCCGTTCCCACTTACCGGACACACCCTGAACTATGCAACTGCAGCTTACCAAACGCTAATCGTTACTGGGATCGCCACACGTAACGCAAGTGCTCGAAGTGGTCGTACTGAGGCACCTATTTAGCCTACGTGTGATAAGCAGCCGATTCCTTAGCCAGCCGTACACACCCGTGGGTGCTCGTAACTAAGTCGTACTTATCACACGATCTAGCCTAGCAATGAGCAGCCGATTCCTCAACTAGCCGTACACATTAGACCCGGGAGTTACCAAGCGCAGAATCCTGGAATACGCTACTGGGTTACCAAGCATCCAATGCTCGTAATTGAGTCGTACTCATGCATTGCGTCAAGCAGCCGATTCCTTGACTAGCCGTACACGTCCGTAGACGCTCGTAATCAAGTCGTACTTGAACGCACTAGGAAAGCAGGAAATAAAGCAATAAATGAAACCACGTGCTGCAAGGTTTATCCAAACAAGTTCGTCTTTATTGCCGTACACAACTTGGGTTCAGGTTACAAGCTGCTCAAATAAAGAGCCGTTCACTCTAGGACTCCTACTGCGGGCACATGGGGAAAAATTCTAACTCTGGAGTGATCAATCTGCCAGAGCTTCACTACACTAGCCAGGATTGGGAAATGAAGGGAGTGCCGCCTCTTATTTATAGAAATGGCGGCGGGATGCGATATCGCGTACGTGATATCGCAAGGTAAGACACGATATCGCGTACACGATATTGCATGGGATGCGATATCGCGGCCCAGTGCAAGTCGCGTCTCATCAGCTATGAAGAAGTTTTTTAACCTGGTCAAGGGGAAGAAAAGGAGGAGAAAGAACATTTTGGTTATGGGAGAGTGAGAACCATTAGCCTAGGATTCCATGGGGAGGGAATTCAAATTATTATGTCAAAACTCCAAGAAGTCCATCATAGACATCTACTTCTTCTCATGACAAGCTTGATGATGAAGATGAAGCAAGGCTTGCTAGAGTGTTCAAAAATGTTACAAGACTTTTTGTATGTAGAGTTAAAAACTTTCAATGGTGTAGATGACACTAATGCTTTTGCAAGTTGGTTGAAAATACTTGACAAGCATTTTGAGTTAGAAGAGATACCAAATCAATTAAGGGTACCCATTGCTAGATCTAGATTAGAAAGTATGCCTTCAACTTGATGGAAAAAAGAGTCCCAAAGTTATGAAAGGAAAACTAGCCAACCTATTAGGGACTAGTATTGATGAAATACAGGTTGAGACAAAAATTTAAACAATCTCAACAAAGATAAGAGATAATCATGAAGCTTAAATTTCTTGGATAGGGAGACAAAGATTTCAAGGAATTTTACATTGAATTTTGTGAACTATTCCATCGAGCTAAGATAAACAGGGAGGAATATGAATATGATTCAATCTTTCTTAGAGGTCTCAAAATGAGGTATCAATAAGAGTTATCATTTTATAAGCCCCAAACCCTTGACATGGCTTATGATTTAGCACTCAAGAAAGAAAAGAAACTTAATAGATTTGAGAATGGGAGCAAATAAGCTTCAAAGGGATAGGACAAAGGATTAACATCAGAGAAGGGATTCAAGTCAAATTATAAAGACAAGTAGGGTAGCCATGACGAGAAGCAAAGAAGGGTAATAAGAAGGACAAGGCCAAGAAGGACCAAGGTAAAGGAGCAAGGGTCAAGGTAGCAACTCATCCAAGATTTAGTGCTTCAAATGTAGAGACTAGAGGCACAAGCAATGGGAGTCTCCAGTTCATAAGGTAGCTAAGAGCAAGGATGTACAAACCATGGAAGTAGAGGAGGCATCAAGCCAAGCTCTTTAAATAGGTAATCCTAATGCTCCCAAAATTGAAGAGGTTCCTAAATTAAATTCTTATTCATTTACATGAATAGAATTGATCACTCATCAAGAAAATTGTTATTTTGGATTGGGGCTAGATGTTTGCTTAGCGAGGAATGGATTCATATTTTAATTGATGAGGAAACCCAATAAAATGTTATTTCTTCTAGGGTAGTTGCTAGATTAAGTTTAGTAACCAATCTTCATTCTAGACCCTACAAGGTGCATTGGTTTTCAAGAGACTTATTTCAAAAGGTAAGAGAATGTATCTTGAAGTTTAAAATTGGGAGTTATCATGATATTATGAAGTGTGACGTACTACCAATTGATTATGCTAAAGTAATTCTTACAAGCTCTTGGAATTTTGATAATGATGCTCAATTTGATGGAGTAAAAAATATGTGGAGTATAGCAGGACTAGATGGAATCCATGAGTTGATTCCTATGATAGTTAAATAAGTGAGGCAATAAAACACACTTAATCTTTCCTTAATTTTTCTTGGGGAGAGGGAATATATTAAGGAACATGATGAGGCTGGTTTTGGTTTTGTGATTGTATCAACTATTGCTTCTAACCATGATGTTGTGTCGATAGAACTACCGATAGTTGTGTTAGGCTTGAAGAAGAAATTTCTCAAAGTATTCAAAGGGGAATTTGAAGGATTGCCACCAACGAGAAATGTTCAGTATCAAATTAACTTCATCCTTGGTGCTACCATTTCAAATAAGAGAGCATACCAGATGACACCAAATCAGCAGGCTATATTGCAAAGGCAAGTAGAGGAGTTACTTATAAGTGGCTTCATGAGGGAGTCAATTTTACCTTGTGCAATTCAAGCAATGCTTGGACTAAAGAAGGATAGTGAAGAATGGAGAATGTGCATTGATTCTAGGGCTATGAATAGGATAACTGTGAGGTATAAGTTTCCTATTCCAAGGTAGGATGACATTCTTGATATTCTTACCAATGCAAATATTTTTAGCAAAATTGATTTGAAAAGTGGATATCATCAAATTTAGATTAAGCCTTGTGATGAGTGAAAGATAACTTTCAAGACATCAGATTGATTGTTTGAGTGGTTGGTGATGTCATTTGAGCTCACAAATGCACATGCTACATTCATAAGGTTGATGCATGATGTTCTTAAGGATTTAATTGGTAAGTGTTGTATTATCTTCATTGATGATATTTTGGTGTACTACTAAAATGAGGAGAAGCATTTGGATCACTTGAGGAGAGTGTGCCTTAAGTTGGAGGAGGCACATTCACATTTGGTAATCAATGTGAAGAAGAGTCATTTCTTTAGGAGGAAGATCACATATTTAGGACATGTGATATCTAAAAATAAAATTCAAATGGAAGCAACTAATGTGAGAGCTATTAGAGATTGGCTAACTCCAAGAAATGTTGGGGAAGTAAGATCATTTCTTAGTTTAGTAGGTTTTTCCATTGGGTTCATAAAAAATTTAGTGGTATTTCATGGCTTATGTTTGCTTTACCTAAGAAGAATCAAGATTTTAGATAGAATGCTGAAACCCAAAGGAGCTTTGACTTGTTATAGGCAAAAATTACCAATGGACCGGTGCTTGCAATACCAAATTTTTAGAGGCTTTTTCAAGTAGAGGTGAATGCAAGTGGACTTGTCATTAAAGGGGTTCTTTCACAAGAAGGTAGATTTTTGTTTTCTGTTTAGAGAATTTGAATGACTCAAGGCAGAAATATGGCATCTATAAGAAGGAATTGTATGCTATTCTTTAAGTAATCAAGCATTGGATGCATTATTTGTTGCCCAAGGAGTTTACCTTGATGAATGATCACAAAGCACTCTAATTTCTTAATTCCTAAAAGAAGTTGAATGTCAGACACATTAGGTGGGTGGCACAATTATAGAAGTTTAATTTTGTGCTCAAGCACAAGAGTGAGAAAACCAATGTGATGGTTGATGCATTGTCTAGGGTGCATGCAGTGAATTTCAACGTGCCTCATATAAAAGGTATGAATGCTTTTACTAATTTGTATGAACATGATTTAGATGTTAGGTAGGTTTGGAGAAGCCTTAAGGAACCATTGTTGAATAGGGTAGACCAATGGAAGAACTATAATATTCAAAATGAACTACTATTCAAGAATGGAAATATTTATGTTCCCAATTGTGAATTTAGAAAAAATATTTTGGTTGAAAAGTACTATGGTTGCATGGTAGGTCACAAGTCTCCAAATTTGTGAAGGAGTATTTGACATGTCAAAAATTCAAGTAATGTAAAGGAGTTGATATACATTATATGCCTTTGCCAATTCCTAAAGGTCCATGGAAAAGTGTGTTAATGACTTTGTGAGTCAAATTCTAAAGACTAGAAGTGGAAACAATGTTATCTTTGTTGTCATATATAGATTCACCAAGATAGCATACTTCATTTTGTGCAATAAGATGAGTGATGCATCTCATGTTGCAAATTTGTTTTTCCAGCATGCTATAAAGTTGCATGAGATTCCTTTGAATATTATTTTTTATAGAGACTCTACATTCACTAGTCATTTTGGGAGGTTCCTTTGAAAGATTTTAGGGACAAAGTTAAATTTTTCTAGTGCATATCATCCACAATCTGATGGTCAAACTAAAGTGGTCAATAAATCTTTGCTGAATATTGTGAGGTGTTTGTATGAAGGATAGCGCAATAGATGGGAGAATTTGTTGTATCATGCTAAATTTTCCTACAATAATGCTTTTTCATGTTGCTATTGGGAACAACTCATTTGAGGTTAATTATGATTGTTGTCCAAAGATGGTGGATAATATTAGGAGCTTTGATGGAGAAGCTTAATTGAGTGCTAATTTTGTACAAGAGATGAAGGATCTTCATGCTCAAGTGAATGGAAAATCTTAAGAAGAAAGCTAAATAAATACTCCTTAAGAGAAATGAGAACAAGAGGAAGCCCAAATTTACTATTGGTGATTTTGTTTGGATGTACTTGAAGAAGAAGAGATTAAGAGATGTCAACTTTTCAAAATTGAAAGCCATGAAGATGGGTCCTTTTAGGATAAAAGCCAAAATCAATGATAATGTTTTTGAAATTGACTTACCAAATAAGGTATATGTCTTTTGTTTTAAATGTTGCAGATCTTATGCATTACCATGGGCTAGTAGATGGTGAAATTTTACAAGGAAGCAACAATGAGTTGAAGGGAACAAGTCCAAGCCTTCACAAAAGATGAAAGAAATTGTCCTCAAGGAAAGAGAAGCTTCCAGCACTCATGGAGTGACGAGGCATGAGTACTTGATCCATTGGAAGGATTAAACAACTAATGATACTATATGGGTCCATGAGACCAAACTTCTTGACTAGGGAATCACTTCAACCCCCTAGTTCACCTGAGTTCACTTTTTGAAGGGTGGGAGAGCTAATACAAGGACACTTCTTTTGAACCCCTTTTCATCCCTACAAGCAAAAGATCAAAAGTTTCAAGTAGCTAAAAAGACGTCTTGGTCACCAAAGAGACATCTTACTTGAGAGCTAAGATGACACATGAGATGTCCCAAATGCTTGGGAGATATTTTGGCTAGGAGAGGAGGTGTCTTGGCCTAAGAATAGATGTCTTGTCTCCAAAGGAGACGTCTTGTCAAGACAATAGACATCTTGCTTAAAAGCCAAGGTCAATAATGAGAAGTCTTATCAAGCCTATAGATGTCTCATTCAATCATGGAAAGTTGCAATATGGCAATTCCAAGATGGGACATAGCTAAGTGTGTTAACATCAAGATTGGAAATAGCCAAGATTCTCCAAGTGGATCATGAAAAAGGTTTTCTTAGAGTTCTTGGTTTTGTAATTAATAAATATTAATTATGTTTGCATGTATTTTAAGTGAAGTGCATGGAAGACAAAGAGATTGCATAAGTGTGTGCAACTCGATAGTCTATTGTATCTTTGTATGCATGGATCTCAATTACGTATGTGTGAAAGATATTTGTATCAATAGTGCCTTGCATTAAGGTTAATTGTGTGTGTTGTTATAGAGCCTCATGCTCCTCAATATCGTTGAGTGTGCAAGGGTTATGGTTTTGTGGATTGGATTCCATTATATTTGTAATCTTCTTTAACTAATAAAAGATAACTAGTTTTCTTATTTTCTAGTAATTAAATTATCTAGCATAATATCTAGTATATCTAAACTCAAGGTGTTTTGAAGGGTTAAAGCAAATCAAAGTGACCCTAGTCCATTAACTTACTCTCTTTTTCTTAAGTTGCCTTCTTCAATTTCAATATGCAGCAATGTTTCAAAAGCAGTGCAACATTGAATGACTTTAGGCTTCAATATGTTATATAAACATCAATCACAAAGCAAATCAATCCATATCAACCCACATGGTTGGCTAAGAATCAAACAAGCCATGAAATTTTACCATGAAATATTATAGAATAAATGACGTACTTTAACCATTTAAATAATTAGGATTCCTGAATTTGAATAATGTAGTCTTACCACTAAATTTGTAACTTAGAAATTCTGCAACTTCTCAACCATGACAAAATATAAATGTAAACAAAAAAATCTAGTTTGATTAACAAATAGTTGAATACACACATGTAACAAGTCTTGTTTAACACTAATTACCAATTAACAAGAACCTATTACCCAAATGCATATCATGACAAAATGCATTACAATTCCCCTCTATTGTGCATTATTGCTATCCTATATCATGTTGGAAACGTATCATTACTGGCATTACTATTATCCTATGTTACACTAGACTAAAACATGTCACTACTTACACCAAACGAAAATAACACAACCACTTCTTGTAGAATTAACCTGACTTAACCTTACAAAGTGTTTAGTTTTTCAAATCTGTATGTTGAATTGTCAAAGAACAATGCATTACACTACTAAAAGTAAAATCCAAAAAGAACTAAAAGGAATCCAAAAATCAATAAAAACGGGTGTCTTACGTCAATTCAACAAGAATATCACAAAATATGCTAAAAAAACTATCCAAAACAAAACATCTTTTGTAATTCAAGATATATATAGAATCTAAGGATGTAACTTCCGCTAACCCCTCCAACGAAACATACCCTTAAGATTTAAATTAAACTAACTCAACCTTAAAATAATATAGCACTCACGTGAACTTGCGAAATTCTCAATTCAGAACGGAGAATATGAGGCTGAAAATGAACCAAAGCAAATCATCATTTTCCTTGTTCATATCCATGCTTTACCAGTGCCTTCCAATCTTCCAATATTTTGACACTTAAAACAATACCTACCATATTGTTACGGTATCCAGCATTTAACAATGGGGAGGAATCTGTAGTTGTGCTATTGTAACTCCATTCAAAATGTCCTACAAAGATTCTAGCATTTGTAATACCATTTATCGATTTAGAGTTTTGGTGAATGCAGACTATGATGAATGTGCAATGTTTAATTTGGCTCTATTAAGTGAAGAGCCTTTGTTGAAGCACATATTGCACCTTTTAAAGTTCGAACAGGCGGAAAACAATATAGAATGCTCATGCTTTGTCATCACTAGCATCTGTATCTGTTGGAAAAAATAGAATCCTGTTTAACGTAGGATGCAGCCACGAGAATGTAAATACTGTTTTGATACATAGTTACTAACAACATATTGCTTTCTCATAGCCAACGCCAACCCCATTTTGTTGGGGCAAAGGCTAGGTTAAAATGACAATGAGGATATAGATTTTCTAAGTCCTTGACCGTCAGACTAGATGCTCAATTCAACAATACAAATACCCTAGAAAATGCATTCATAAAGCATGATCCAAATTATACAGTCACTGAACTGTTACATCATTGTTCCAAGATACAAATTTCACACAAGCTAAGCAATGACAATCCAGATAGAACAGCCGTAACAGAAAATCATAACGAAGTGACTTATATTAAATATACTTCATATGTTCTTTTAGACGCTGCTATTAAAGAACACTAGTTGTTTCAATATTGTATGGAATTCCGTCGACAAAATCTATAAAGCAGTTCGATCAGATTTTAAGGGATACCACTGATAATGGGGAAAAAATATATAACATGTAAATAACCAGTAAAGGAAACCAAAATAACCGTTACATAAAGATAAATCCGTAAAAACTACAGGGGATATCACTGATCCATAATTTTGGACATCAACCTCTAACTGGAAAACACGAAAGACCTCAATTAGGGGCATTTCATTCACTTTAGTGACCATACTTCTGAAACTCCCATTCACTGTTATCTGCAACATTATGCAATAAAAAAGGCACACATATGTTAGATAAACTTACAGTATAAATAAGTTACTTATGAACATGAAAGGAATTCATTTAAAAAACAGATAAACAAAATCATTTCTAGAGAAAACTTCATAACCATATAATTTTCAGAAAAATCTTACCCAATGGACAAACTTGACGGGTCTTAAGCCACCGACTGATGCAATGAAAATGAAAAGCATGATTGCAAACTCCTGGTATAAAATTCATGTCAGATGTAATTAGAAACAGGCAACAATACACACACACACACATAACTGTCAGTACCCAGAGTAAGTCATAAACTAACATTACCATCAACAAATGAAATGGATGAATTAGCATCTGAAAAAGCAAGCACAACAGAAATATATAAAACTGACACGGCAACTGAGATTTTATTATGTCCATAAAAGACCCTAAAGATCTATTGAATAAATACAATATAAAGGCAGGAATAGATCGACACTAACCCCATGCAACAGTACATTCTTCACTGGTTGCACTTGCTTGGTTCGCTTGACATTCAATGCCTGCAGTTGATTAAATTGTTAAATTAAATTTTTCGCAAAAAGTATTAGACGTTAAAAAAAAGTGTGTACCATCAGGATTGAATATAGAAGACATACATAAATCCATAATATGATTCCGGCATATGGCACAATTGTCCACCACAATGTCTGCAAAATAATTCAAATATCCACAGAATACAAGGAAAATGTATTAACTATCGTGAAAAATTAATCAGAAAGCACACATAAATAAACAGAAAACATAGTGTTAAGTTACAAATAACTAAACATTTTGAATTGTCATCATTATCTTAGACTTATTCCAACTGCAAGGAGTTTGCATATACTACTTTGTATATTTTAAATATATATCTATATTTTACCAAGAGCACCCTTCCTGTCTATCAAGAAATTAATAAAACATTAAACTATTTGATTAACTTATCAAAACATGAAATTTTCATTGCTAGCAAGGTGCTCCATGGAAAATTACCCGCTGATCCATATCTCACACAAAATAACATTATGGAAGACCCAGGTTGTGTCTTATGTTCATCAACAACAGAAAGTGCTCATCATCTTTTTGTAAATTGCTCCAATATTCAAAAAATTTGGTACAAGTTCCTACACAGTGCTCACAGGTCACCACCTGCAGCTAATTCTACGAGTGATGTTTTGCTAGCTTTTCATTACCGAACTGCAAAGTAAGGTGTGCATATTATTCCCAGGGCTTTTTTGGCTTACGATGTGGCAAAAAAAAAAAAAACAAATTTAGAGTTTTTAAATGTTGTGGAGCCCAACTTCAGTATGGTTTGCTGCTTTGGCTCTATAAATGAATACTACAAAATTTCAGAGGAATTTTAGCTGGAACAGTGTTGTTCAGTCATAACTCATGGTAGTTTATATTTAGATTTGATGGAAGTTTATATTTTTCTTTGTTTATTCTTCTGTAAATGGAAGTACCTATTTTGGTGGCCTGGCCACTACAGATTCAGCGATGTCCACTTCTTAAAAACAAATAATGAATTTTTCAATTTTAAAATAAGATTTTAAATTTCCAAAGTTTCCACCATAAAGTTGCCCCATAATATATGCTAAAATTCTTAGCATAAAAAGTTCAAATTCTAAAGCTTCTACTAAAAGTTTCCACCTCTTCCATGGCATTGACAAATCATGCACGTGGTACTCATCCTGGTCATCCCTGGGCAGCTAGCTTGTCCTTGGACAGAATTTTCTCCGGCTATGGATCTCATAGCTAGGCTACTGGATGAAGGATTTTAGCAGAAAAAGCTTTTGAAACAATAAAAATAAATGTTGCAACAATATTATCATGACAAACCTAGCCTCTTGTACCATTATATACACATTATTTCATGACAAATATTTCTCTCCATAATTATGTCCATGTTACAACCATGATATTTGCTCTGAAAATCAAGAAGCCTCCCACTGTTAACTAGTGGTTGGCCTCTCAACCAAAATAATCACCTTTAGCATCATTCCAAAATTATAATGGTGGTTACAGTACTTTGACCTTGGTGAAACTGTAAAATCAAAATTCTGCTTGAATGAAGTGAAGATGAACAAAAAGAGCAAACCAACATGCAATTGGTTGGAATGCTAGCCTGTAAAAAAGAATAGATTTACTACTGTATTTAAAGCAAACACATGTTCCATGGGCTATGAAATGAAGCAGGTATAGTAAATAGTAACAGTGGATGGTTGAAGATGTCACTAAAAATTGAAGCAAATTATCCTACCAATATGTGAGCTAAGTGATCTTTGGAAATTTGAAAACCATAAATATAAAGACGAAGAACGCTTAAATGGAGGCTGGTCACTTTCAAAGTTCCAGGATTCAATGATGCTCATGGATAGTGACCTAATACGGCTTTATCTTGGCTAGAACTTAGTGTAAACAAATTCTTTCACGTAAGAATATAAATCAACTATGTACTAAACTAGCACTTGTACTAAAATTGAAAACATTAAGACTCATCAATATCAAATTTCTGCAATAACATTAAAAAAAACCTAACCCTAAAAGAAAATCTTATCTAAAACAGATACAGTTTTACATAAAAGTAAAAAATGAGAGTATTCAAAGTTCTGATAATTGGTTTCACGTAAAGTGTCATCAAGATCCCTTTCTTTCACCAGCAGCTTCTTCCATTTTGGTACAAGTAAGTATAATTTCAAATAAGTGGACTTCCAAAGAAATTAGACTGTTGCCTGTCCAAGAATTTGCTGAAATTCTAGTGTGAGATGAGAAGAATGAAAGATGGTGCAGCTACCAAACCCATAATGATAATAGACACAAGGAAGCAAAGAATAGACAAATGGAATTTTAGTGCATCATTCCACAATTAAGGGTAACTCAACCTTGCCCACTAGACATTTGTACATGTGACCTTAGTACTCTATTAAATATTTAGACTTTAATTTGTTTTTAAGCTTATATATATTTGTAGATGTGCCTAATTCTTCTTAGTAATATGAAAACCTTTGTTTGGGTGACATAAGATTACTATTTATTTCTAATTTTTTATTATTCTACGCTTAAAGAATATATATATATATATATATTATTAATGAAGGAGCATTGCAAAGCTTTATCTTTTTTTTTTTGTTGGTTGTGCCAATAAGGAAATTGGGCCGCGATAGACCGGAAAGAATTTGCCTTTAAGCTTCAGGAAAACTCCAGAAGATGCTAATTCTAGTTTAACACTAAGTTTTCAATTTGACAGTGATTGTGTGTCTAAACAAACAGAAAATTTTCTCAACGGATTCCTTGAATTCGATAGCTGCCCAGCGTAGCTCGTAGCTTCGACCAATAGAAACCGCAAATAACAGAAAACACTGATGTCCCCATAATTACATATCCATGCATCTGTTCATACAGAAATGGACCGTCAAAACTGCTAAACAACCCTAGAAACCCTCCGATATCCATATCCATCGGAAACACGTCGTATCTACCTTCAGATATCCTCGCAAAAATCTCTCATTATCAAAGAAAAAAACATCCGAAGAAGAAACAGAGAAGAGCATTAACAATAATGTTTCCTAAAACCAAAATGCACAAATCTCACGCTTCGAAACAATCTAAAAAGCTTCTGAAAGTCATCCAGCGGAAACAAAATTCAGAATTGCTTGCATAAGGGTTAAGATCAGCAGTACATACCCCAAGCCCAGAGAGCGACAGCGTTCCATTTCTTGATCTCGAAGCGCTTGCCCTTCTTGTTGTTGTTTGTTGCAGAACTGTGAGCGGTGTGGCTGGAACCCTCGCCGGAGGGCACAGGAGTCATATCCACATCGGTGCTTGTGGATGCCATATTCTTGCTTGCTTGCTTTCTTTCTTTCTTTCTTTCCTTGCTTGCTTGCTTGCTTGTTAGCTTGGCTCGTATCTTGCGCAGAAGCGAAGCTCCCTTTCTTTTCTGGTTTCGCCTCTCGCGGTACGTTGCAGACTCGCAAATCCGAAGTCTACAAGCGTTTGGAAAACCTTATGCGCGTCTGTAAATAGGCGTCCTATAGATGACTTTTTTCTATTTTTTCAAAAAAATCATGGTTCGCTCTCTAGGCGAAGTATGGATATTTTTTATTCACGACGGATACTTGTTTTTGTTTCAATTTGTTTAAAATTTATGGTGGGTCAAATATTAGAAATTTCATCTACTTGGTTAAATGCCAGCTCTTTTTCCTCATTTATCTCCTTCCACCGAAAATAAAAAATATCATCTATAGGAAAACATAAGCCTACACATGAGGTGTATAATCTTCTCCGATGTAGCCCTAACCCAAAACTTTTCTTTCTAAAGCAATATTTTTAGTTAAATTAAAACTTTATAACTCAAAATTTTTCTTTTGAAAACAATATATACCTCCAAGGCATATAGTGAAATTAGATCCTATGATGATTTAATGTATCATCAAATCAGATCCACATGTTGGAACCTCGAAATAATTGTCATATAAATACACCCCAAGATATATAATTTGATTAGAACTTTATAACTCAACATTACCCCACCAAAATCAAACCCATAACTTGGAGCTTTCAAATTAAGAGTCTTACCACTAGGCTAACACTTCATTGAAGGTTAAAGACATTGATAAAGCTAAATTACATCAAGCCTATAGATTTTGGATGTGAAGCTTATTCTTCCCTAAGCAAAGCCTAGAACCTTGTCAATGTAAAGGAAATTGTATCTTATTTTCTATATTTGCAAATTTGAACTCTATTATTTTTTTCCTTCCAATGCTTTGATCCACATCATGATAATTATATTTGAATTATATATGGCATTATCTATGTCTTTATATTTGATTGAATCTACAATTTGAGTAAGTTTGGAGTGATGTTTCAACATTTTCACATTAATTACAATAGTGAAACCCAAAAAATTCTCTTCACTAAAAGTTATTATGTGGGTCATGGCACTTACCATGACATATACTCAAGTTGTGGTTAAGACTTAGCTAGACCATGAGTCATGGTTTAACTATGGTATTCACCACAATCAAATCATGAGTTGTGGTCAAACCAAATTTCACCACCATAATTCATGGTTCACTTGCAGTTGAACAAGAACTAGTGAAAATAGTGCATTTACAGTAAAAATTGTAGAAGCATTAGTTTTGGAGGACTAGCACAACAAGTGCTAAGATGAGACATCTATCAACAACTTAGATGATTAACTTATTAGGCTTTAATGACATTAGTGCAAGAATTTGGAATTCTAATTATTATACTTGATCTAGGATCATCACCTAGAGCCACAATATTCATTCCACTAAGTAGGGTGTTGGGAGAGTTGGTACATGAGCAAAAGCCTAACTTCTTCAAGTGGTTGCATCCAGGCTCAAATCCAAGTCTTTGACTCAAGAAATAAGCACCTTACCATCAGTCCAAATGATAGCCCTTGTAATGTCATAGCTCTATTGGTTCATTGAGGACATTTAGGTCCAAGACCCATATAGATTAGGATCACAACCTACCATAGTAGAACAATTTCAATAAGTATTTAGATTTGGTTAGGCATTGTTGCTTTGGCAATATTGTGGATAAAGTTGGTTTAAGTATTGTTGTCTATCATTTTGGCCAAGATGCTAATTACTTGGACTTTTTCATAGAAAATACATTATTATTGTCATAATGTGGGACCAAGAGATGAACTTTTTCATGGGAATTATTATGGGTACGTATTGGCTGGACTTTGTTATAAAAAAATAAATATCTATCATCATAATGTTGGGCTGGGAGATGAACTTTTTCCATGGGAGTTATTATGGGTATGTATTGGCTAGACTTTATCATGGAAAATAAATAATTATCAACATAAGACTAAGCCAAGTGATTAACTTTTCAATGGAAATTATTGAGCTAAGAGATGAAATTTTTCACATGAATTTTTATGAGCATATAATGGTGTGGCCAATTACCAATATAAACTTTAAGAATAAACAATTGTCACGATGATAATGATTTAAAAATGGTTTTGATTTTTTTTCAATATAAAAATTAATTCTCTATAATCAATTCTAGGATTTTAATAATTTGAAAAAAGAAAAGTATTCTCTTAGTCAAATAATAGATATATACCATAACCAAACATGATGATTGATACATGACCTTTCCCTCAAAATAGATATATACCATAAATATATAGCTAACTAATGAGGTGTTAACCTAGTAGTAAAGACAATTTATTTGAAAGCTCCAAGTCATGGTTTTGATTCTAGTGAACAATGTTGAGTTATAAAGTTTTAATTAGACTATAAATCTTAGGGTATACCTACACTATAATTATTTCAAGGCTCTAACACCAACCCACCTCCCCTTCCATAGGTGATGAATCGTATTTTGCCTAGCTTCAATATTGAATATATCCGATATCGAAGCTCTAATATTGGGTATGTGATATCAGGTCCCAAGATGTGGTGTCAGATATCTAAGATTGCGTGGTATGTGCCAGCCTATAAATATAGTGCTTAGGCACACCATTTTAAGATAGTTTTTGTCATAGCATAGCATAGCTATTGCAGTTTCTTTTCTCCAGAGTCAGAATATATTCCAAAGTGCCCGTAGTAGGATTCATTGAGTGTATAGATCTTTATTTGAGCATTGTTGTACCTGAGCATGACAGTGTGTGCAACAATAAAGAAGAGCTTTCTAATCAAACCTTGTAGCACCTTGGCTAGCTTAAATATTTTATTTATGCATTTAATGTTTTATGCAATTTTCTTTAATGCTCCTAAGTAATTAAGCTAAAGTAAGCTAGTTCAATTAAATAGAAATCAGTTAAGCACATAAGTACGATCACTTCAAGCATGTATATAACCCTTGGTAATCCCAGCAACGCTTAACGTTTGATAACCCAATAGTGTTATACGTGTTCAGGATGTGCATGGAAAGTAGGATCAAATAATTATGTTAGGATAGTTAGTTATTGATTAGCAATTAGATTAGTTAAATTAATTTATAAATTGAGTTTCAACCTATTGTTAATCATAGACAAATAAAATATAAAATAATTAAAATCATGTGCCTTAATTACACTTAACCATACAATTAAGTTCCACAAGTGTAGTTGAGAAAACAATGATTGTCATAATTAGATTTCACGTCCTGGAACTTATGTACTTAGGAACTTAAAGTTTGTGGAATTCAACTGGATCATGCATAAATGTTTGTGATGCATATGGTTGGGCATAGGGGTACCTCACCGCTCATCATTGGCACTGTTACCGGGGACTTTTAGTTGTTATGTGCGTTATCTAGGACTTAGTGAAAAATTATTTAAGATCGTTGGAATGAACCTTAGAGTCATATCATACATTAAAATAACTACAATAATTTTAAGAAGCACACTACATTTTTTTTCTAAAATAAGATGTCTTTTTCTCATAGGAGTGATTCTCTGCCCAAGTTTGACGGAGTAAATCAACAGGTGCCCTAACAATATAGAGTGATATATGCTCATCTTGATGAGTACATATCCAATTTTACCTTCATCCTACACCAGGATGAACTATTGTGGTGGAAAGACATGGAGGGCAACATCATTTTAGTGCCCGATTGATTCGTTCCTATGATGCTCCAACAAACTCTTATGCAATTGGGCCTCTAGGGACTTCATGTTGAGTATGTTGTGTAGGATAACAACAATAGGAATTATCATCCCACTGAGGCACAATGTCTAAGGGATCGATAGCTAGAACAATGCTACAAATCTATGAAGGGAAAGTGGTTCAATGATTCCCCATACTTGACGTATCAAAAAGATGATGGAGAATCCTTCTCTGGGGGTTTTCCATTCAATGAAACTCCTCTCTTTGACTTCGGTGAAGGAGGTCAAAACAAGAACTTGTAGTCCATGATCCATAATCCGAGTTCTCACAAGAATGGATCCAATGACAAAGGGGAATCCAAGGAGGAGAATCATGATAGGGATATAGACAAGAAACATGATCGTGATCATGGCTGTGACTATTGAAGAGGGGGTGGTAGGCACCGTGAGGGTGTTAGTCCTCCTTCCTCTTCACCTTCATCATCATCTTCCTCTTCTAGCTCTGAATGCAACCGTAGGGGATGCATTCACGATGGAGGCAATTGATGAGACTGAGATGATCGTAGGAACCATTGACCAAGTCAAGACCTAGGGCACATGCATTTGAGAGAGACTCGTCGCCATGAATGAAGGGGTAGTAGAGGGCATCGTAGGCACCAAAATCATGGCCTTGATGAGCCTTTGCTTGCTACCTGAATCATGCTAAACATTGCAGAGGTAGTGAGAATTCCTACAAGGCACATTAGGGATAGTCAAATTAAGAGGCTAGACATGAACAATATCCCTAGGTTTGAAGGGGGATATAACTTAGATCCGCATAACCATATTCAAGCTTTCCATGATGCCTGTGCCTTGCAAAATATAGAAAATGACTAGCAAAAGCTTAAGTTGTTTCTTAGGACACTTATTAAAAAGCAAGAAGCTGGTACTGGTCCTTCGAATTGAAATCCATCATATGGTGGAGTATAATGCTTGAACTATTCAACAATAAGTATTAGACGTACTCCCGAGTATCTAACTTGAGGAGCTAGATCCAAGGATGGAAACAAGGGACACATGAACCCTTGGATGCCACCATGGGCCAATATTATTCCTTATTGCATATATGTTCTAGCCATGGTTATTCTTAGTAGGAGCAACTTCGCCATATCATAGATGGATTCCATTAAAAAATAAGAAGAAATCTTAGTGTCTATGCCCAAGGGTGATTGTCAGAATTAAGAGCTCATTAGATTCAACAGTTGATTGAGTAGGTAGCAAAAGAAGAAGAAGAGTTGAGAAAATGCAAAAGTATAGAATAATACAACTGCGATCCTTCCATTCTCAAGAGGGAGGTTTGATTTTGTGATAGTGAGGAGGAATCATCACTTGATGAGGTGGTGAATTGGAAGACCTTGCCAATTCAAAAATGCACCTTTGAAATTTCAGCTAAGGTAGATCAATTATAGAACTCTATGGATAACTGATTTCAAGATGTCTTGAAAATTGTTGAAGAGTCTAAAGAACAAGATAGTCATTGTGATCACAGGAGGAAAAAGGAAGCTAAATGTGCCAATCAAAGGGGTAAGGGCAAGATTGTTGCAGTAGAGGAAGTTGTAGAAATTGAATCAAATGATGATGGTGGATGTGACATCTGCCAATATGGACATTCTAAGGAATGTTGCCCCATCGTGTCACACTTACAAGAGTCTAGGATGTATACTTTAAATCCATGACTAGCAAGAAGGCAAACACCTAGAAGATTTCCTTATCCTCAAGGCAATCCCAAGTAGTTCCATCAACAAAAACAATATTATCCAAGTGGAACTCCATCACAACCATACAAGTAGTATCAACAATTTCAGCAAGCACAATCATGGGCGCTACCACCACCAAGGTAGTAATACCCTTACAGACAACCTAATCCATATGGGTATTACGTTTAGCAACCCTTATTTCCATGTGACTCTTTTAGTCACATTGCTACTTTTCAACAACACTACTACCCTCTTGAATATTATCGTACTCATGCTCCACATTCAAGAAGGGATACAACTTTTTATCCTTATCCTCCTTCTATTTCTACACCTGTTCCTCCACCCTCAACACAGCTACCACCTGCTCCATGTATGTAGGGTGAACTTCCAACCCAACTACAACAACACAATGCTACTAGGGTTGTTAATCTACAACTAGTTCATCAATTGAGTGATTTGGATAATAAATCATGAAAAAGGCCTTTTTTTTATCCAACAGTCCACCTAAGCCCTCACATACACATGTGGTTGGCAACCCTGCTTCTCCATCTCTCTATGTATCTAATTCCTTCAAGTTCCCTTCAAACCAAATACCACCTAGGATCCATATTGTTATGCTCACTCATGCCATATCTAATTGGATTTGTGTTGGGAACCTTCCTAGGAAATTAGTTGATCTTGGAAGTCCTCTTATCTATTTGTAGATTACTGGGAATGAACCATGTAAAACTCTTCTTGATTCCAATTCTGATGTAAACTTGATTTCTCCTCAGATGTATACTGCTTGGAACCTACCACCTCTCAAGAAGAGCAATATCTAATTGGAATTAGCAGACCAGTCCATTACTGTTCCATTAGGACTGGTGGAAGACATTGTGACCACTATTTATGGGTGGTCTTACCTTGTTGATTTCCTAGTAATCAAGGTTGAAAACTATAAAGGGGACTTCCCAATAATCATGGGAAGGGCATGACTAAGCATTGCTAATGTAAGAATGAGCATAAAAGATATTTCTCTAGAGATATTTTAGGAAAATGCATTTGGAAAGATCAAGAAGAAGCGAGTTCCATGCATCACGTATAACGATATAGGGTGCAATTGCATGTAGAAACTCTGGTCCGTTAAACAAGCATCCATTTTCACATGAAGTTAGTATGTACCTGAAGTAAATATTCAAAGGTGTTTGTACACAGTACCCACAAAACATGAGGGCACCTAGTGGTTGACCACTAAATCTAAAAGCAACACACTTTGCATGGAACCTACTAAGAGCCTGGCATGCACTTATGTCATAGGCATGGATGAACTAGAGCAAGTTCATCACCAACTCTCTGATAATGCAAATGATGATACCTATTGGGGAGAGTTGGAAGTTCCTAAAAATTTTAAACAAGAGCCCCTTAAATTAAAAACTCTACCTGTTGGTCTAAAATATGCATTCTTAAAAAATGGGAAGTCAAGAATAATCAACGCAAATCTTACTCTTGAACATAAACAAATTCTGTTAAATGTGGTTGAAAATAGTTAATAGCCTTTGCTTGGTCATATCTTGAACCCACAAGGATTGATCCTAGGATATGCCAACAATGTATCTACATTGACCTAGCCATGAAGCCAAAGAAGGAGCCATAGAGATGATTAAACCCCAAATTGAAGTAGATTGTCAAAGAGAAAATCAAACAACTCCTCAAGGTGAGGTTTATCTATTCCATTGTAGATAGTGAGGGGGTTAGTCCACTCATGATTATGCTAAAGAAAGGTGGTAAGTGGCGGGTCTGCATCAATTTTTGACTGTTGAACATGGCAACATTGAAGGACCATTTTCCGTTGTCATTCATTGATCAAGTGTTGGACATCATATCTAGGCATTGCTATTACAATTTTCTCGATGGTTATAGTGGATATAACCAAATCTAGATTACGCCAGAGGACCAGGCCAAAACAACATTCACGAGTCCTTAGGGGCCCTTTGCATATCGCAAGATGCCTTTTGGTCTGTGCAATGCTCTTGCTACATTCCAATACCTGGTCTTAAGCATCGTTCAGTAGCAGATCGGTAGTAGAGTAGAAGTTTTTATGGATGACTTTTCCACTTATGGCACCACATTTGAGTAAGCCTTGGATTACCTTGAGCAAGTACTAAAAAGATGTGTGGAAACAAACTTGAGGCTTAATTGGCAAAAGAGTCATTTGATGGTCCAAGAGGGCATTGTATTGGAACATCAAATCTCACAAGAAGAAATTAAGGTTGACCCTAAAAAGATTAGGGTCATCTAAGGAATTACTCACAAACCAAAAATCATCAAAGATGTTTGGTCATTCCTTGGTCACACTAGCTATAATTGATGATTCATAGATAATTTCTCGAAGATCATAAAACTGTTGGTTGAATTATCAAAGAAAGATTGTCCATTTGTTTGCACCAAGGAATGTGAAAAGGCATTCCAATAGTTAAAGGAAAAACTAGAAACTCCAATTCTACAAGCACCTAATTCGTCTAAAGCATTTCATGTTATGACGGATGCATCAAATTATGCCTTGGGAGCTATGCTTATGCAGTTGGATGACAAGAAATGTCCATGTTACATTCACTACGCAAGTTGAAACATTGTGGGTGCACAATTGAACTTCATCTCCATAGAAAAAGAATTGATGGCAGTGGTGTTTACTCTAGAAAAGTTCAGGCATTATGTGCTTGGATACAAAGTGTTTGTGCACATAGACCATAGTGCCATTTGCTTCCTCATGAATAAGCCAATGGTAAGCCCCCATGTCATATGGTGGCTGGTGATCTTACATGAATTCAATCTTACGATGTTATATCGAAAAGGAACTAAGAATGTGGTCACTGACCACATATCTCGGTTGCGATGGGACAACAAAGAGGAGGAAAGCTCACTATTTGATTTGTTTCCTGATGAACTCATCTTTGCCAGGGTTATAACTAAACAATTTCCCATTGAGCTTAAATGACATTCTTACCTATCTTCTCACTCAAGAGATGCCACAAGGGTTGGACCACCAAAAGAAACAACAGTTTCTTCACCAAGTAGAATGCTTCATGGAGATCAATGAACACCTCTACAAGGTGTGCATCAATGGCCTAGTTCATTGATGTGTCTCTAATGCTAATCAACTACATGTTCTCTAAGATGCTCATGAGGGTCCTTGTGGGGGCCACTATGCTGGGAGACACGTGATCATTAAAATCTTGATGGTAATGTTTTATTGGCCAATAATCTTTAGGGATGCTCACCAATTTGTTCACTCTTGTGAATGCTGTCAACAAGATGGTGGAATGACTTCTCAAATGAAGGAACCTCAATAGTGGATCTAACCATTGGAACCCTTTGACATCTTGGGCATTGATTTCATGGGTCCCATCATGCCCATGTCAAATGGAAAGGTGTGCATCATAGTCACTGTTGACTATTGTATGAAATAGACATAAGCAACAACCATCATTGACTAGACATCTTCTACTGCTACTTGAATTGTACAAAACAGAGTGTTGTAAATAGGTTTGGTGTGCCATGGACATTAATTTCTAATAATGGAACCCACTTTATAGGCACTACCTTTTGGAAGCTTATGCAACACTTGGGGGTTGAACATAAACTAACAACACCCTACCACCCCCAAGCCAATGGTCAAGTTGAGGTTACAAATAGGAAAATCACAAAGATCCTAATGAGAACTATTAGCAAATATAGGAAAGACTAGAGCCCAAAACTCAACGATGCCCTCTAGGCCTGCTACTTAACATGGAAACTCCCTATAGGCTATTCTCCCTATAAGCTAGTGTATGGAAAATTACCAACACTTCTTATTCAATCCGAGTTTCGTACACTTTCAATAGCTTGTGATCTTGACCTTGACTTAAGTCTAGCACAAAAAGAAAGATTAATGAATCTCAACTTGCTAGATGAAAATTGATTGGTGGCCCTATCATCTAACAAGTTGCAAAAGGCATTAAAAAAAAAAGCTCCATGACCTTAGAATTAGAAAAGTCAAATTTCAACTAGGAGATAAGGTCCTCTACTAGAACCCCACACATGTACCTCAATGAACTAAGTTCTAGACATTGTGGGAAGAACCTTATATAATTTATAAAACTTTTCCTTCTCAGGCCATGTTGATCTACAAACCTGAGAGTCTAGAGAAGAAACAGTTGGTCAACATACAACAAATCAAACCTTTCCATGAACCTAAGCAAGCTAGTGTAACAAATGCCTCATTGGGTGAACAACCATGCTTAATCTTTTAGATCTCCTCCTTTCAACTTAGTCATGGGGGAGATGGCCATTTATGCTAGTTATATAAGTGACTCCTTAGTTTTTCATCTTTTTGTTTTACACCTTGTTATTTTTACAACTTTTTGTTTTACACATTCTTTGTCTTACACCTTTTTGTTTTTACATTATTAATTTTTCAAAGTTTTTGTTTTACAACATCATTAATACGTTTTATTTTTCTTAATTATTTTACAATTTCTTGTATATTTTGCTTTATTTGAATGTGATTTTCTTATTATGTTTTAATGATAATTTTCCTTATTGCCAACTGGGTATAATGTGATTTGTTTGATGTGGGCATGTGCTATCTAGTCATTTAATTATTGGTGTCTGGATTTTATCTTTGAATTTCGTTACTAATAACTTGGACATGGTTTCTTTTTCATGAAATAGGTAGTAAGTCCATAACATCCACCCATACACAAACTCTATGTTTTTTCTTATTCTCAAAATATGATATCCCTTTTTCATTAATAAAACTTTAATGAATTTGTGACCTTGGTAGTTTCTAGATTTGGAAAGGATTCAAAGGTTTGAATAGGGTGTGACTTCAAGGGGACTCAGTACTCTTTATGCCTTTCTACTTACTTGGATGCATGTGTGTTTTTAAGGATTTCTTATCATTCTAGGTTGATCAATAACAAGAAGTTGAATAAGTATTTGCATGGTGTGGTTCCCATTCAAAAAAATGATGGGAATTCAAAGCATACACCTTAGACAAAATAAATGGGCTACAAGCACTAGTTATGGGACTAGAAAGACATGTTATCCATGCTTGAAGGTCCCCTCTAACTAAGGCCCTTTCTCACTTCCTACTACTTTTTTTTCTTTAATAAGGAATGATGGTTGTTTTGTGGGGGCACTCTTGTGTCTCAAAGGGATGGACTAGTCTTAGAGTGATGAAGCAATGTCACTAAATGTGGTTGGTTTTGATCTGGACTAAAGATAGATTTTATCAACTCACTTAACCACAAAATTCATAAGGGACTTCATGTGACCTTAATCAAGAACTCCATTCCACTCCCTCCCTCATCCATCTAGGCTTTCCATGTCTCACCTTATTGCTGATTTCATATTCTTGTTTGATGTCTAGGTTGGATGTGTCAAAATTCTTGGGTAGTTTCTTCTAGGTTTTTGTACTTAACTTTTCGTAACCATTAATCATCCATGGGGCCCATAGAATCCTTGGTTTGAAGTTATGTAAGGGTACTAAAGGGCATGTACATGCTTTGGGGAGGACCCACTTGCATACCTTTTGGTTGGGTTAATTAACTTCTTTATCCTTAGACATTCTCACAATCAAATCCTTTTGCATGCCCCATCAATGACATCCAATTGTGCACATCTTCACAACATTTTTTAGTAAAATCCTCTTTTTATTGTTGTTAATTCTTTAACCCTCTTCAAGCATTTCATTGCGTTTGGACTTTTTAGAATTTAATAATGGACAGCTCATCCATTTCACCCCATTTTTCAGTCTTCCTGCTAACATTATTAAAGGAATTAATCCACCATAATCACAACCTAGCCAAGTGTAACTATTGATGAAACAAGATACTTAAAAGCTATATGTTACACATTGCACACTAATACATAATTTTGTTGTGATTGTAGTGGGAAGTGTGGATTGGAAGTAGGATTGTCTTCACCAAAGGATAAGCAGTAGTACCATGTGACAAGGACCATTCATGATTGCTGAATCATCTCCTTTACTCTTCAGCTACCAAGAGGAGCTGGATGTTAGTTTTGTCCAAGGTGTTCAATTACATTGTCATGAACATCCAATTTTGTAAAAATTCATATACTTGGGCACTTAGAGTTTGTCTATTCCATCTGAGTTAGTTTGCATGTTAGTCAGTGATCCCATACCTTCCCAATATTTTGTAAGGAACTTGTTCTTCCTCTTGTTCACTCGAAGATGAGATTTCATTTAGTTGTGGGGGTATGATGAATCATATTTTTCCTAACTTCAATATTGGATATCTGATATCAGAGCTCTAATATCGGGTCCCAAGATGTGATGTCGGATATTCGATATCACAAGATATGTGTTAGTCTATAAATATAGCACTTAGGCACATGGTTTCAAGATAGTTTTTGTCACAACATAGCAAAGCTCTTGTAGTTTCTTCTCTTTAGAGTTAGAATATTTTCCAAAGCACATGCAGCAAGAGTCATTAAGTGTACAAATCTTTATTCAAGCACTATTGTACTTGAGCACGGTAGTGTGTGTGAAAATAAAGATGAGCTTTTTGATCAAACCTTGCAACACCTTGGCTAGCTTAAATATTTTATTTATGCATTTAATATTTTATGTAATTTCCTTTAATGCTCCTAAGTAACTAAGCTATAGTAAGCTAGTTCGATTAAATAGAAATCAGTTAGACACATAAGTACGACTGCTTTGAGCATGCATATGACCCTTGGTAATCCTAGCAACACTTAATGTTTGGTAACCCAACAATGTTATACGTATTTAGGATGTGCACGGAAAGTGAAATCAGATACTTATGTTAGGATAGTTAGTTATTGATTAGTAATTAGATTAGTTAAATTAACTTATAAATTGAGTTTCAACTTGCTATTAATTGTAGATAAATAAAATATAAAATAATAAAAATCATGTACCTTAATTACACTTAACCATACAATTAAGCTCCACAAGTATAGTTGAGAAGATAACAATTGTCACGATTAGATTTCATGTCCTAGAATTTGTGTACTTAGGAACTTAAGATCTATGGAAATTGACTAGACAATGCATGAACACTTGTGATTCGTATGGCTGGGCATAGGGGTACCTCGCTGCTCATCAATAGGTAAACTAGTTTATGATTTAGCTTGTATTTGTTTAGCAAGGTGATCCTTCATTAAGTTATATTGTGATTATAAGTCTTAACATTAGGTAGTTAAGAATTTAATGGGATTGAATGGTATTGACAATTGTTGACTTATGATTTAGAGTCTCAAGAAATAAGGAAGTGATAGGATTGATACTAAGCTTAGGCACTTAACCTAATAAAGAATAAGAAATTAAGTTCAATAGTTCTTGAGGGTAACATAGATTGATAACAATTAACCTTACTAATCTTGATGATAGCTCTTACTACACAGATCTTATGATTGCCTTAAGTTCTTAGAAATTTTTTTTGATGGCATGGTTTTAAATGATAGGTTATGTTGATTATCATATTTGGAAGTTTCCTTTATTTATGAAATTAAGCCAACAATGTTATGTACTCATGAGTCCCACCTTCCAACTTTGTTTTGAGTAGTATCAAGGTTATCCCATCTACTTAAAGATGTTCTAGCCCTTCCTATATGTGTTTTCATGCAAACTGTACTAGTAGGAGATGACGGCATTAGGATCTTGTTGGACATGATCAAGCTCAAGAATGTTTAAGATTATTTAAGTTGATGTTTATATTTACCTCTTTAATGTTATTTTGGTTAAAGGTCCTAAGGGACATTTTGTATTTGGATTTCATACAAGATTGTATTCAAGTATTTGATGTATGAATGCTTCCAAAAAATATTTAGCTCTAATTATGAATATTTAAGTTATTAATGGATTATGGTTTAACATGTTAATGTGTTTTGGTTAAGATTCAATTTTTCACTTTTAAGTTGTAAGCTTTTAAGGATTACATGCCTTATTAGCAACTTAAGTTAAAACATTTCTTTATAGAATATTCAAGGAATTATTTTTGGGGGCTGTGATAATCCAATTCAATTTGGTAAAAACTCTTAACCCATCCTAGGCTGGTCTTATAATCATTTGAATTTGTAATTTTATGTCTATTTTCTCATTTTTTAAGTTTGACAATGCTAGTCCCAAGCTTGAATATGAAAGGAGAAGGGCTAGCATCAAATTAGTAGCTAGTTGTAAAACCTTATCAAATATCATGGATGAGTTCTTTTTCAGATTTTTCACATGCTAGGGTGTTCCTTAGATGTGATGTGTAGTAATTACAAGGCTCGGTTGCTATGGAAAATGGACAAGAACTTGCTATGGCATCCTCTAGAAACAATGTGCAACATCATCGCTCAAATGTTATGAAAATTAGGCAAGGGTTCTTATATTAGGGACAGGTGTGGGTAAAGAAGCAAGTTCAGTGATAGAAATTTTGGATGGAAACCTAGAACATTGACACCCACAATAAATACACATTTGAAAATACTAACATTATGAAAAGAAGAATAATCTTCATTACCTAGCTCTAAGAAATAAGATGGAAAGGGGAAAAAGCTAAAGATTTAGGTCAAGGCTAACAAATCTTCTACTTAAGAAAAGAAAATCACTATAATGAAGTGGACATCATCATTGATCAATTTGTTAAAGATAAAATGGTATAGATATATCACCATGATAACCAAATTATGGGCATTAAACTTGTGCTTGGAAATGAGATAATCACTATCATCAACGTATATGCTCCATAAATTGGCATAGAAAATTCCATCAAGCATGAGTTTTGAGATTCTATGGATCAAGTACTTCAAGAAATTTCATAGCAAGTAACTGTATTTATTAAAGGGGATTTTAATGATCATGTTGAATCTATGAAAATAGGATACAATATGATTCATGGAGGACATCGATTTGGAGAGGGAAATGATATAGGAGATTCACGATTGTAATTTGCAAGTGCGTGTGACCTTACAATTGCAAATACTTACTTCAAAAAGAGGATAGAACATTTAATTTCATATAAGAGTGATATGTATAAATCACAAGTTAATTATTTCTTACTAAACAAAAGAGATAGGGCCATGTGCAAAGATTGCAAGGTCATACTTGAAGAGTGCCTTACAACTCAACATTGACTAATTATCATGGATTTGGCTATATAGAGCTTCAAATGTAGTACGAGAAAAGGGGCTAAATGCATAAAATGATGGAATTTGAATGAAGATATCACTACCTCATTAAGAGAACAATTCCTTCATGAAGGTGCCTAGAATTGGGATTGCTCTACAAATCTAATTGAGGCCAAATAGAAAGTTGCATTCAAAAAATTGGAAAGAACATTTTAGGTAAAACAAAAGGTAAAAAAATACATCCTAAAGGAGACATGGTGGTAGAGGGATGAAGTGCAGCATGCTATCAAACAAAAAAAAATGACTTTAAGGAATGCTTGCAAAGTGGTAGACAAATAAAACAAGTTTGATGAGACGCGGTTTACACTAGGCCGCGATATCGCGTACGCGATATCGTGACCGACGCGATATCGCATCCCATGCGATATCGCGT
>MNCI01034554.1:20514-48086 GCA_015680685.1 Gnetum montanum | reverse complement strand
AAAATACCAAAAAAATCACATACCTCAGACTTGCTTAACCATACACCGTGACACATACAAGCAAGCCTGGGAAGACAACGAACGATTAACCCCAAGTGTTTCTTGTGGCGTTACGGCATTTAGTCTGCGGAGTTCGACCGGATCGCGCGTGCACGCTCGTATTCGTATGGTGGAGTGTAGGGGTACCTCGCCACTCATCAAAGTTGATATACAAAATGACAAAGGAGGCAACTGTAGCAGTAGCAAAAGACAAACATAAGGCTTTGGATAGCTTTTTTGAGAAATTAGGAACAAAGGAAGATGAAATTATTTGTTGAAATTTTGAAGGATGGAGAAATACCCAATAATTAGAGAAAAATCTTTGTTGTTTCCAATTACAAAAATAAATGAGATGTACAAAATTGTTCAAACTATAGATGGATCAAGGTAGTGAGGTACACTATGAAGCTTTGGGAGAAAGTCATAGAATAGTATCTTAAACTTGAATCAATGGTATCAAAAAATTAATTTGGATTTATCTCAAGGGGATCTGCTATAGAGGCTATTTTCTTGAAATGAAAATTGATGGAGAAATTTAGAAAACATAGAAAAAATCTAGATATGATTTTGATGTACTTGGAAAAAGCATATGATAGAGTGCATAGAGATATTATTTGGTGAGCCCTATGACAAAAAAACATCCATGATAAATATATGAAAGTAATTCAAGACATGTATGAATGAGCTACTAGTAAATTAAAACAACTTGCAAAACAACATCTAATCTCTTGATCACAGTAGGTCTACATCAAAGGTCTATGCTTAGCTCATACTTATTTGCCATTATTATAAATGAATTAACAAAAAAGAAAAACAAGATGAAATCCCTTGGTGTATGCTATTTGCAAATGATATTGTGTTGTTGGATACAACTAAAGAAAATATTGCTTTTAAAATGGAGAAGTAAAGACATGCTCTAGAATCAAAATTCTTTAAAATTAGCAAAACTAAAACAAAATATATGGAATACAATTTTAATAAAAAAATAAACAATTTTAAAAGAGAAGTGACTATTCAAGGTAAAAAAGGTCCATCACTACAAATAATTCTGCTACCTAGAATAAATCCTCCAATTAGAAGGTAAAATTAATGAAAATATAAGAAATAAAATTGAGGTAGGATGATCAAAATGAAAACAAGCTAATGGTGTTCTATGTGATAAGAGAATACCAATAAAATCAAAGGGGAAAGTTTATATGATAGTAATTAAGCTTGTTATCTTATATGGTTTTGAATGTAGGGTAGTACAAAAAATACATGAATAACAAATCAATATGGCAAAAATGCAAATGCTTCAATGGATATTGAATGTTAATAAAAGAGATAAACTACATAATACAAACATCAATTAAAGACTTGGATTGGCTTCTATTTTAGATAATATACAAGAATGGTAGCTTAGATGGTTTGGACACGTGTAAAGAAGATCAAATAATGAGCCTATAAATAAAGTTTGCTATATCATTTTTCTAGAGAGCCACTAAAAGGAAGATTAAAGAAGACATGGAAAAATGATCAAAGATGATTTAAAGAAATAGAAAATAAACAAAGATCTAGCTCTTCATAGAAGTCAATGGTGAAAAATAACTCATGTAGCCAACCCCATTTTGTTGGAACAATGTTAGAATGATGATGACAAAAATGATGAGTTTGATGCTAATAGACTACAAGCTCACTATGACTAAGTAGAAATCATGGTTTAAAAGAAAAGGACTAGAGGTCACTTTCAATTACCCATGATTGCCTAACTCTTAAGTCATAGCCAACTCACAGTGACAAAGGTTATCATATAATTTTGCTATCCGCACATTACTTTTTGTTTCTACACTTTAGCTCAATTGGAACCCTCACCTAAATGAGCTTCAGTTGCACTAGATGTGTTATTAGTCTTAAAAGTACTACCGTGACTTATGGTAAGGTCACATCCGTTTGGTTTTTCTAGTTTGATGAAAATTATGGTCCTTAATCAAGTCATGGTTAAATCACAATCCATTCTACAACTTGTAGCCAAGTTGTAATCATCCTTCCAAGCTTTGTTACCCTCAAGACTTACTTTCCCTAACATTCTGGATGCTCCACATCATCATTGCACCTTTGACATATTAATTTATGAAAGCCACTTGAAGGAATACCCAAAAAATGACATGAAAAACAATTTAGCCAACATGATACTTTAGAAGAATTTAAGAACATAATGATGCCTCAAGCATAACTAAAACTAGCAACATTTTACTTGTAAATTCTTGTCAAATAATGAGCTAGCTACTTGAGCCCTTTTCATCACTCAAGTACTAACCAACAAGTCACATACTTTGATGTGTTATGTTTTAAAACTTAAAAGTTATGTGGAGAATAAGATTCAAATCTATATGGGTAATGCCCATGTAATATTGAGTCACAATTAATAATCATTCTAGTACGTTCATGTCTCATCATCATCATTATCCTATAACCTATCCCATTAAAACACATTCATATTTGTTTACTAGAATTGAACTTATGACCTCATGTTAACATAGACAATCTTAAAGAAAGTTTTGTAAAATTAAAATTTTTGGAGGCAGGGTGGGGGGGAGGCATGGAGGATGGATGTCAAAGATCAAAAATAATATTAATAATAAGTAAAAAATTTAATGTTTAATAATAAATAGAAAACACTAAAAAATATGAAAGAAAACTTAGAAAGAATAGTTAATTGTTAGTATTGAAGATGGTCCTAGTCCTAATAATATTTACATCACTTTTAATATATATTCTTGAACTTAAAATAGTAAACAGATTTAAGGTAGTAATAAGAAGCTTTAGTGAAATACTAAGTTTTTTAAGAAATGAAAATTTAATAGGAAATGATGATACATGTTGTTCATCATGATTCATAAGCAGCAGGTATTCCCTACACCCAACCATACGAATCATAAGCATTCACTAGCGATTTGGTTGAATTCCATAGACTTAGTTACCTAAGTGGCCAATATCCCCAAGTAGGGAATCATGTAGTTGTAAGGTCATTATCTTTTTAATCCACACTTGTGTTTTATGTGTACATATGATATAGTATGGTTAAGGCATAAGATTTATATTTTTGTAATTATTTTTTATATATTTTTCTTTTAATGCCTAGATGATAATGTGAAGGTTGAGTAATTAATTATCTAACTAATAAACTAACTATCCTAATGTGGAGCATCCATTCCCACTTGTTGTACACATCCCAAACTAGTATTAATACTACTAGGTTACCAAGTGGCTATTACTGGGCTTACCAACTACCCATTACTAGGATTACCAAACATTAATACATTATGCTCAAAGTGACCGTACTCACGTGTTTATGATTAATTATATTAACTAATTAAGAACATAAATGGAAAGTGCATGTAAAATGCATAAATGAAATAATAAACTAATCTAAGTGCTGCAATGGATGTAGGAAATCTCGATTTTTTCCATTCATTATAATGCATTTAGGTACATAGGCACTCCAATAAAACATCATACAATCTCAGAAATTCACATTGTGGACACTCAAAGGGAAAATATTCTATCTCTGAAAGAAGAAAAGTGTAAGGATTCAACTACAACTAAGACTTAAAGATGCCATAAATGCAAGAAGTACATGCATTTATATAGGTAGTGACTACATTAGTATCAAGTATCTACATCAATGCATTCTACCATGTGTCAATGGACATATGTCAATAGGGTTGTGTCAATGAGCATGCATTTATGTAGCTTACCTTATTAACTGTTCATCATACCTCCATGATTGACTGGAAACTCGTCCTTGAGTGAATAAAAGTGGGATTGAGCTTCTTACAAAATTGGGAGATATGGAATTTATTAACAAAAAGATAAACTAACTAACTATTAAGTAACTTTGAGTGCCAGATTATACATTATTTTAGAAAAATGGGTGTTCATTACAACAAAATTGGATAGTTTACAAAATCTTCAGTAGGCACTTGTAGAATTGCTGAAGACTTGACAAAGTCTCAAATAGTGCCTAGAGGTGGAGGTTGCTAGGGCTCTGATGATCCCTTATCCCATTTGGTTTTATTGGAGGTTGAGATTGGCTTGCTACTACTACTACTTCTATCAAAAGCTTAAAAGTATCCAGAAGTGCTTTCATTTTCTCCTCTTTACTTCATGGATCATAAATGGTCCATGCAACTTCGCTCATGTGGACTGGTGCAGGAATTTCCCATGGGTAGGGCATTTAAAAAAATAATTCCCTCAGATTGACAAATGATGTTATGAAGGTTTTACGTTCAATATCAAATTTCTTGATGAGATTCTATAGTTTCTAGTAGTCATTCATCCTTCTGGTTAGGTTCTCAACAATAGATCATTGATAAGTGAATTTGCTTCTAAGAACTTCAAGCTCTGTGTTTGTTGTCTCCAACTTTTGATTTATTTCCCTATGGAGTTCAAATTCTACCTCATAGAAAAGGTAGGAACTAGTACTTACTTTTCTAATTCTGACCTTAGCCTCTTTGTTGTCAGCATCATGAAGTTTGCATAACGGAGGTTGGTAAGCTCCATGTACATTGTTATCTTTGTAATTTGCAACTCCTTTAGGAGGGTTTCTACCTTGTTAAACACATTTAGTTTACCAAAGATTGACTTCCATACAATACCTCTTTACTGGAGTTGGTGGAGAGCCTTGTTCATCTTCACCTCTACTAATTGAATCTCCTTTTCATTAAACTCCTTGAGGAGTCCAACTTGGTTCCTATAATCGTTTAAGGCTTCATTCTTCCAAGTGGCTACCTCAATTATAGTCTTATAGCAAAGAGCATGGACATTCTCCATTGAGAGATTTTGGTTTTCTGTTACTGACCTCCTTAGGTCTAGGTTCACCTTGGCAAGCTACTCTTACTACTGGTGTATTAATTCAACCAATTGATCCTTTTTTTTTTTGCTTAGCATTACACAAATGATGATTATCATTAGTGAGGACCAAGTTTTACTTTTGGACCTACAACATGTCCTTGTCAATGTTGAAAGTCATGGCTTTTGACAAGGATGCGTCAAAGATCATAGCCTTCATTGCATTCTCCACTTGTTGAAGTTTTAGCTGAAGTTATTGAAAAGCTTCATCCCTAGTAAGCCTAGGCTTGAAAATTGCAAGGTTAGAGAGATGGGCATGCAACTCAACAACTTTAGTGGCCAATTGCTGATTGGTTGGGATGGCCTCCTCTAGTTGTGTGTTGATAATAAGTAGTTTTTCCCTTGTCTCAAGCAACTATGATTGGTTCGTGATTGATAAGCCAGCCAAGATTTGGTACTAAGTTACCTTCATTGTAAAGATGTCACCTTGTCTATGACCAATTGGCTAGTCGTATCTGTGGAGGAACAATTCAAAGTTAAAGAGATCATCAAGACAATAAATGGTCAGATCCAAATCTAATTACAATTCTACACTTATAACTGTCACTCATAAGTAAAATCAAAGTTTTCATCCTAACTTCTAATCTCAAGTTCAAAGGTAAAAACAAAATGATTCAACCAAATTGAAATCACATAACATTAACATAATGCCAAAAGATTACAAAGGAGATGTCACCTAATGTCTCCTTCACAATGCAATAACTTCACAACCTCTTAGGAGATCTAACAGTTGTTGATTGCCACAAGGTTTCAACAATCTTCCTCAATAACTTTTAATAAAAGAATTCAATAAGGGATGCAATTTGATGTGGGTTCTGTAGGTTTTTTTTTTTTTAAAAAATCCCCTATTAAACATTAAACCTCTTCATTTATACTAAATAAGTCTTGGCCATAATTAGGAAAATATCATTATTTGGGAAATCAATTTGTATTGAATACTTTGATCTTAATTAATTACAAGATATTGAACTGTATCATGGTTTCTATGTCCCTAGATGATTAATTTAAATCATGCTAGTGATGCAGATTGATATCTTCATTCCTTGGTGAGGACTTACTCCTGTAATTGAATATTATCAAGTATTGTCATGAAAACTACTAAAATCAATGTAATTTAGGTCGATTTCCATTGATCCTACAATGACCTACAATATAGAGACTCAATAAGGTAATTAGTTCTTATTGATAGGCATCATAAAAATCAATGCACTTCGATGAGGTAAAATAATAGAAAAAATAAAAAGTTAAGCTTTTAATTAGCTAAAACTGAAACAATTGGGGGTTCATTATAGCCCCCTACTAGCCTTTGGCTAGTGCTTGGCCAACAAAGGCAATAAAATGCATAAATTTTCTTTCATTACACAGCTAACTAATTGGCTAGTAAAAATAGTTTAGCTAAGTTTAATATATAATATTGGGCATCACATTCACATTTATATCCTTTTTCTAAAAGAAATCAAAACTGTATCATATTATAATTTAATGATATATATGTGTGTTCAAAAGCAAAAACAAACATTAACCATTAAGCCATCCATCATAATTCCAATTTTTTTCAAAATTAAAAATTCAATTATCCATGTATCCCACAATGGCTTCACAACCATACAAAATAAATAAAAAATGAAATTCAAGATAAGGATCAATCCTTTAATCGTCCCTTCACCTCCATATCTTCTTCAAAATAAGAAGGCTCTACCCCTTCATCATCATCTGTGATTTGAGGGTGGACATGTTTTTTAATGTCTTCTGCCCTCTTATCCATGGTTGATGAGCAGTGAGGTACCCCTACACCCAATCATATGAATTACTAAGGCGTTCATGCACAATTCGATTGAATTTTGTGGACTTATAGTTCTCCAGTGCACTAATTCTCTAGGAAGTGAAATGAACATTGAGAACATTCATTGTCTTCCCAACTACACTTGTGAAGCTCAAGGATATGGTTTAAGTGTAATCAAGGCACATGATTTTTATCATTTTTATGTTTTATAAATTTAATCACCTACAACAAGAATGAAAGGTAGAGTAATTTAAAATCTAATTCATCTACTGCCTAGGTAGCTTAACACAGGTACTCATTCCCACTTTCTAGACACATCCTAAACATGTATAGTGCTACTGGGCTATCAAATGTTAACCATTGCTAGGTTACCAAGTGCTATACGTATGCTTGAGGTGGTTATGCTTATGTTCATTAACAACTAGAAATTAATTGCTTAATTAAAGTGCATTAAAGTGAAGTGCATGAAAATAAAGTGCACAAATATTAAATGCATCAAAGAAAAATTTAATCTATTCTCAGTGCTACAAGGATGATCAAAAGGGTTCATTTTTATTCCTGTCACATCATTATGCTCAGGTACATCAGTATTCAAATAAAGATTCATACACACTCAAAATCCTACTGCAAGCACTCAAAAAATATTCTAACTATAGATAAAACACCATCAAATTTGGGCTATGGTGTCTCAACTACAAATTTGCCTAAGGGTCAGCAGGATGACACTTTCTGCAAATTTTTCTAAGTGCTGGGCCTATGCTCTCCACTGCCCCAGAGAGCATAGTTAACATAAACAGCTAGTTTGCAAATTTTTCTGTGTTAAGCTAGTAGCTGTAGATTTTTCTAAGTGCTAAGACTACACTCTCCATTGCCCTAGAGCATAATCGAGCATAGTTAGCATGGAAGAACTAGTTTGATAGAAATTTTCTAAGTGTTGAGACTACACTTTCCACCAAACTAGAGCATAGTCAAGTGGCATCAACTGGAAGCTAGATATTGCAAAAATTATCTAAGCGCTAGCACTACGCTTGACCTAAGTTGGGAGTGTAGTCAGCCTCTTGTGGAGAGCATAGTCAGCACATAGCCAATTTTCTACAAATTTTTTCGAAGTGTTGGACTATGCTCTCCCCTAGTCCAGAGCATAGTCAGCCAGAATAGCCTCCAAAGGCCTTTACAACATAGCACTTACATTCAACTCAGCTCCAACACACCTTCAACAATAACATGCATCTTTTTTGCATCCCCTTTGTTTGAAAATTATCACTACATTCTACCCCACTCCCAATAGTGGAGAGCATAGTCCCGAAGTGTAGTCTCCAAAAGTTGCATTTTCTTACATTTTTTAGGTACATTGTAGTCTTCTTAGCACACATGCATGCAATTGGCAGCGTAGTCACAGTTGCATAGCCTCACAAAGTCTATTAGAGCACAACACAGCATAACACCGCTTGCCTCAGTGGAGAGTGTAGTTGGGTGACAGCGTAGTCCCAATCATCCCATTGCTACATGGAAGTCTCTTTGCATTTCATGGTAACCATAACCCTATAAATACCCCAACCATCTACATTTTCGAGGTTGGCATTTTTATTGGAGGATAACTTTGAAGGTTGGCATTTTTATTGGAGGATAACTTTGAAGGTTGGCATTCTTGGCATTTGGCATCTTAGCAAGGCAAGATATTCACACACCACCGTAGCTCACCAAAAGACACTACAAAACACCATAGTCCACTGCACACCGTAGTAGCCAACCTGATAGGCATAAACATCATGGAAAAACATTAGTCTTCATAGCCTAGACACCCCAAGACTATACTACGCTCTCCACTATACCTGTTGTACATCGCATACCTTCTCACCCCTTTTGGAGTTAACTATGCTCAACCCCATTTGGGGTGGTGTTTTGTTTCTCTCTCTTGCATTTTTAGCACTTTCTTTGCATTCTTTGCATTTTGAATGTGTGGTCATGTTACAACTATGCTCAGGTGGTAGTCTTTGCACGTAGACACCCTCATTTTTGCTGAAACCCTTAACTACACTCACCCCCTCGGGCACCTGTAACTACGCTCTACATCGTTAACACCATTGACACCATTGACATTACTAACACTATCAACATTGTTAACACCAGGAACACCATTTTTACACTTAGCATCGTTTTGGCATCACATTGGTAAGTCCCTGTTTGATCAACAAGACTATTTTGGGCATCCTATCTTTGCCTCTAGCAGGCCCTCACGTGGACGTAGGTTTAGGTTGTGTGCTTGCAAACCCCTTGGTGTTCTAGTTTCCAACGTTTTTGATCGCTACAGTTTCTAGTGCTAGAAGGAGGCCTAATCCATTTCCTTCTTTGAACTTCATTGGTCATTATCTCACGTGCACTCTGCATCCCCATTGGTGTAGATTAAACCCCATTATCGGTCCTCCTTAGACCCCACGTAGTAACCCAAATCGTGCTCCTCTTCATTGATTTTTCTAAGTCTCTATTCTCAGAGTGTAGAGAGCGTAGTTGGTTGTCAGTGTAGAGAGTGTAGTCTCCATAGTTAGCCATTTTTCACAATCTCCAGACTTAGCCATCTTATGTAGTTTTCAGACTTAGCCATTTTTTTGCAGTTTTCAGACTTAGCCATTTTTTCAAATAGCAACTCATAGCTCTCCCTTTTGCAACTTGATCTATGAAAATGAATCCAGATCAACCTTTGATGTCGATGTCTAATACAATTAACACCTTCACCATCCACCCAAAGCATGCCATGCTCACCCACGAACAATGCAACTTTGAATTAATCCAAGCAGGGTTACCTATGGATTGCCTTGACATAAAGGCAAACTAGGACTTTGAACTAATCCACTAGGATGAATAAGAGTATATCCCTTCCTTGTTTGACATCATCCCACTCATAGAGTCCCACCACTAGTTGCTATCCAAACTCATCCATGCAAATGAGCATGACGTAGGGATAAACTACGAGGAAGCCCTACAGGAAGAAGATGAGTTTGAAGCTCATTTTGAACATGAGAGCCTCTTCCATATCATTCTCCAACAACCACTCCCTAGTCCACCCCATCCTTAGTTCAATTTACTTGTCGTCCCAGAGATGGTTATAACATCGACATCACCTTCCCACTTCATTGGGCTTAGGTTGACGCCTATAGTGGTAATGCATTAAATGCAATAAGATGCAATAGCCCCTTTCCACTTGCCCTTCATGGCATCATCACAACTTTCCCAGTCATCTCTGTTAGTAGCCATCATGCTTGCCCAACCCTACATTCACACAGGGGGCATCTCCATACCCCAAATGACTCAGGCACCTTACGTTTTGTCTATTTTGTCAATGCCCTTGGTGTTAATCCAACCCACGCATGCATGACTCGCCTCAGTCACCTTGTCCATAGCATAGCCAATGCATCGACTGCATTGCATGGCTCCCTAACCAACAATCTAACCCTAGGTTGTACAGCTTACATAGTAGATAACACAGCTAACATAATTAGTTGGCACATCTCAAAACTTGGATAAGAAATTCTAGCTAATCCAAAGTTTGATAGACGAGGTGAGGCGACTCAAAATCTCTTCCTTTGAAACCATCAAAGTGGTGGACTTCTACTAGGATGATCCTATAAGTCTTGTGATCCCACCCTTGACTCTGCCAACTGGGGTCCCACTGCCTCAACTCACCAAGTATAATGGTGAAGGGGACCCCAACATGCACTTAGTCATCTTTAGATTTGAGTACCTACTGCTACAAGCATGACTGCATGCCATCATGTGCATGTTTGCCATGTCATTAACTAGTAAAGCCCTATACTGGTACCAAGCACTACCCAAGGGCTCCATCTCCTCTCTAGAGGACCTATTAAGCTAGTTCATGACATGCTTCAAGTACAACTTGAAGCTTGAAGAAACCCTTGACCAGCTAATGCAAATCAAGCAGGGCCACCTAGAGCATGTCCAAAAATTTATCCAATGCTAGAGCTCCTCATTAAATGAAATATGAGAACTCATCGCAGAGATCCATCTCTTGGCCATCTTCAAGGGTGTAGTCAACAACTTCATTAAGTCAAAACTATACTACTTGGCCTTGAAGTCTTTGAGCCAAGCCTTTGCTCAAACGAAGAGCATAGAGGATGTAGTGCAAACCAGCAAGGACCTGGCCTACATGGCCTATAAGAACCAGCATGCAAAAATGCAAAATGCAATGATGGCAATGGTAGCCACACATGCTAAAGCAACAACCATGGGCTGATGGCTAGGTAGCCCAAGGCCCTAGCTCACAAAGTTGCTAACTCTAGTGCCCAAGCAACCAAGCCACCTACTTTGGTAGGGGCCCTAGTGCAAGTTGCTTAAAGGCTCAACTTTGAGCATAAGGACCACTCAAAGTATACTTTGTTGCCACTGAAATCCTCATAGCTACTGGACTAACTATTGAAAGCTAGGCAAATCCAACATAAGCAAATGTCAGAGGATGTCCACCAAAGGTACAACAAGTACTAAAAACCGCTAAGGAATCCTACCTCAGCAACACCAAATGAGCCCTTGGTCCCACAACACTTCAGGCTAGACCAATTCTATCATTACCACCAAATGTTTGGTCATAGCATGGACTTCTGTCGAGCTTTGCAAGAAAATTTGTAAAGAATGATAGATAGAGGTGAACTAGTGCTTGATGCAGTGAACTAATACAACGTGGACAATGCTACCTATGTCATAAATACCATCAACATGGGTGGCAAGTCCAAACTAGTGTAGAAGCCTTTCATAGTTTATGTGTCTTCTAGCAGTGCAAGGGTCCCTACAACCTCCACAACTTCAAGGCCTCTCTTTGTTGTTAAGGTGTCACCTTGCGCACTCACAACACCCTTTGTCATCAAGGTCCCATAGCATTCATTTGCTATGACATTAAACTAGCATGCCGCAACAACAATTGCTCAGAAATTGTTTGTCATTAGGATGCCACAACGTGTTGGCCCCTTACCTACAAGAAGCTCGATAGTGGGCAACGTATCAGTCCCGTCTCCTCTAAGGGTCGACCCTGCTAGCAATGAGGGTAGATCCACTAGATGGCAATGTAAGAGGTCAAATGAGCACCTCGCAAACAAAATGGCTAGGCAACAACGAGACTAAAGAAATCTTGATCTGCCAAAGCCACTTCCTGTCTCTGTAGTCCATATGGCCAAAGTAAAGGCCACAATTAGCAAACCACAACCAAGCATTGAGGCTCCCAAGTAGGCTAGGCAAGCCAAGTCCAAGTCCCCTCTGTGAGAGATCCATCTTGTAGACCACATGGAGGAAGTCAAGGCCAACAACCTAGATGAAGCAAGCGCTAAAGCAGAAAAATGCAACGCTAAGCTTGTATGACCTAGTCATGACCTTATCTACCCATCAGGAAGCATTCACCCAGATGTTGGCCTTGATTCCTATTATGGAGGACATTCTTGTAGATGAGAACACCATCTATGTAGTGATGTTGCCTCGAGCACCATAGAAATCAGGTCCAACATCTCTAACATTTCAAGATGAGGTAATCAAGATCAACCCTGAATGAGGGGAGGTCACAACTTCTCCAATGTTCATTAGCATATGCATTGGGTAATTCATGATTGGCAAAGTGCACGTTGATGATGGTACGATAACAAACGTAATTCCATACACCATCGTTAACAAGCTAGGCCAAATAGATGAGACTAGGCCAACAAAAATGGTGTGCCTAAAATCCTTCAATGAATCACGCATCACTATTAGGGGCATGATCACCATAGCCTTTGTGGGAGGGGAGCAGTTCCCCACAACTACAAAATTCATCATCATAGAGGAAATGCCCAGCTCTAACCTGATACTAGGAAGACCTTGGCTAGCCCAGTTATGAGTTGTTTCCTCTCCAATTCACCAAGAGATCCACCTTCTATATGTAGGTGGTGAAGTTATCATCCATGGTGATAACATTGCCCCTTTGGCCATCAACAGCCTCGATACAGAGCGAGGGTTAGAGGTGGAATTTCCTGATGATGCACCTACAATAGACAACACCACACATAAGGCTGACACACCCAAATGTGCAATGGAAGCTAACAACCCCCCTAGGCCCTATGCACCCCCTAATGCACACTAGGTTAGGAACCAACCATGCAACCAAGGTATGTCCTTGGTCTAAAACACACTAGGTACTTACCTACCCTTTGTTGCTACATGCCGTACATTTTTAACTTTCACTTCCATTGCACTTATTTACGCATTTACATTCAACCTACTTTATTAGCTTATGCATCATTCTACTTTGTTTATGCATGAAAACCATCAAAAATCCAAAAAAAATCATAAAAAACTAAAACTACAAAAACAACACATGGCCCACCATGGTCTTAAACTAGTAGTACTCGGCCTGCCATGGCCTTAAAACTTACAACACATGGCCTACTCAACTTGCCATGGCCCTAAAATTGGCAACACATGGCCTGCTTAGCCTACCATGGCCCTAAAATTGGCAATGCATGGCCTAAAATGACCTTAAACTAGTAGTCTATCTAGCCTAAATTGGCGTAAAACTAGAAACACATGGGAACCAAAATGACCCAAAACTATCACTTGTAACTTCATCGCATTACTTTTACACATTAACTTTGTAAAAAAGGTGCTACTTGATGCTTTTTCTAGTTGATTTTGTAGGATTTCACAAGAACACATGAGCATATTTAGCATGCAACATCGTACCTCACCAAAGCAAGGTAAGCACTCATCCACCATGATGCTAAAACTGGCATAACTTGTTTGCCATGATTCTAAAACTGGCATAGGTCATCCTTGGATCATGACGTTAAATTGACATAACAGCACATCCACCACTACTCTAAAACTAGGACATAGCTCATCCTTGGGTCATGACGTTAAAATAACACAACAACACATCTGCCACAATGCTGAAACTAGCATGCAGTAGTCCGCTAAGATTATAAACTAGCACACCATGGTCTACCAAGACCTTAAACTAGGTTCACTGTTTGCTAGGAACTTAAACTAGTAAAGCAAGTGAGTGAGCACCAGCCTTGCCCCTTGTGTGGCCTTTAAAGCACTTGCAGCATTATCGCCCCTGACACTTTTACTGGCTTTTCGAACACTTGTGACTAATTGAACCTTTAGAGCATTTGTAGCATTTTTGCACTAGGCATTTTATTTTCATTTATGTTGTGTGTTTTTCTTGTTCCCTCGAAGTTGCATTTGTAGGATGAAGCATTGAGGCAATTGTGCAAAGGCACATCTCATCACAATGGCAAGTCACCACATCACTTCGATGTGCATGATTGGACTAGCTAAACCTCTCAAGAGTGCACATCCCCATCATCTCATTATAGCCTACGCACATCCACTCATGTCCCAATACTTTTCCATTCCTTGCATAGCCCAGCTTGCAAACTCCTTTGACGCATATGTGATGTGACTACATGGCACCCTTGTCAAGTCAAATCGTAGAACCCATGGTGGACTTAACACAAGTCATCCCATGGGGAGCCTCTGTTGGTTGGTCAAAGCCCATGCGGATGTAACACAAGTCATCCTAGAAAGGAAACACCTATCTTACACATGCAACATGATTGCATCAAAGTAAAGCCCATTAGGTGGCATGTAGTCCACTTAATGACAAGCACCTTGTAGATAACATGTAGCAATGTGTAGAACCAAACGTAGGTTTACCTCGTAGCAAAATGAAAGAAAACAAAAAAACAAAAACAAAAACACAAAAAAAAACCAAGAAAAAAAGCAAGAAACAAAAGAAGAAAAAAGAGCAAAGGAGGACAAGCACATTCCTAAGAAAATTAACAACACTATAATTTCGCAATTGGCCTAGCCTTGAATCCACACTAACTCTCTCATGAGCACTTCGATGAAAGGTCATCATTTTTAGGGGTAAGCCATCCTGGTGCCTTGGTCATTGTCAGTTGTGTTGACTCCACATCCTACATCATGACACCTTGTTTACACCTTATTTCCCCTGCTATCCTTAGCATATTACCTACACTATTTACTCCCAGCATACCACCATCCATAACACTCTTAAGCATGATGCAGTGACATCTAACTAAGTACTGAAGAGTGATGTTGGTGCCAAGCTTACAATGGTGTTTCGTCATTCTTTGTTGATGTCTCTTGAACCACTCCTCTAAATGTCAATAGAGAGGGGCCAATGAAACACCACCAAATTTGGGCTATAGCATCTCAATTGCAAATTTGCCTAAATGTCAGCATAATGACACTTTCTGCAAATTTTTCTAAGTGCTAAGACTACGCTTTTCACTACCCCAGAGCGTAGTCAACCTAGTGGAGAGCATAGTTAGCCCAAAAAATTGATTTTTGGCAATTTTAGCTAAGTGTCATCATGAAGTAAGGAATTACAAATTTTTCTAAGTGTTGGGACTATGCTCTCCACTACCCCAAAGTGTAGTCAGCTCAGTACAGAGCGTAGTCAACACAAACAACTAGTTTGCAAATTTTTCTAAGTGTCAAGCTAGCAACTGTAGATTTTTCTAAGTGCTAAGACTACGCTCTCCACTGCCCTAGAGCGTAGCCAAGCATAGTTAGCATAGAAGACCTAGTTTAATAGAAATTTTCAAAGTGTTGACACTACGCTCTCCACCAAACTAGAGTGTAGTTAAGTGTAGTCAACTAGAAGCTAGATTTTGCAAAAAATCTCCAAGTGCTGGCACTATGCTCGACCCCAATTGGGAGCATAGTCAACCTCTCATGGAGAGTGTAGTTAGCACACAAACACTTTTTTGCAAAATTTGTCTAAGTGTTGAACTATGCTCTCCCCTAGTCTAGAGCGTAGTTAGCCAAAACATCCTTCAAAGGCCTTTAAAATGTAGCACTAGCATTCAACTCAACTCCAACACATCTTTGATAGCAACATGCATCTTTTTTGCACCCCACATTGTCCCAAAATTATAACTACGCTCTACCCCACTTCCGATAGTGGAGAGCATAGTCTTCAAAAGTTGCATTTTCTCACATTTTTTAGGTACATTACGGTCTTCTCGGCACATGTGCATGCAGTTGGTAGTGTAGTCATAGTTTCGTAGCCTCAAAAAATCTATCAGAGCACAACACAACAGAACATTGCTTGCCTCAATGGAGAGTGTAGTTGTGTGACAACGTAGTCCCAACCATCCCACTGCCACATGGCAATCTCTCTACATTTCATGGTAACCCTAACCTTATAAATACCCCCACCATCTATGTTTTGGGGGTTGGCATTTTTGTTGGTGGGCAAATTTGAAGGTTGGTATTCTTGGAATTTGGCATCTCAGCAAGGCAAGGCATTCACACACCACCGCAGCTCACCGTAGGATGCTATAGTCCATTGCACACTACAACGGCCAACCCGGCAAGCATAGACATCATAGTAAAACATCAATCTTCTCAGCGTAGACACCCCAAGACTATGACTATGCTCTTCATTGTGCCTGTTGTACATCATGTACCTTTTCATCCCTTTTGGAGTTAACTACACTCAACCCCATTTTTTGCATTTTCTTTACATTCTTTACATTTTGAATGCATGGTCATGTTACAACTATGATCGAGTGGTAGTCTTCATGCATCGACACCCTCATTTTCACCAAAATCCTTGATTACGCTCATTGACTCTGGTACTTGTAACTATGCTCTACATCGTTAACATTGTTAACATTGTCGACATCACTGACACTGTCAACATCATTAACACCGTGAACACCATTTTTACACTTAGCATCATTTTGACATCATATTGGTAAGTCCTTGTTTGATCAACAAGTCCATTTTGGGCACCTTGTCTTCACCTCTAATAGGCCCTCACACGGATGTAGGGTTAGGTTGTGCACCCACAAACCCCTCAATGTTCTAGTTGCCAACATTTTTGATTGCTACACTGGAAAAAACAAACTATAAGAGATTCATTATGCTATGATAAAAACTATATAAATTATATGAAAATCATAAGCTTGAGCACTATATTTATAGGCCAGCATATACTCTACAACATTGGATATCCGATAACGCATCATGGGCTTTGATATTGGGTATCTGATATTGGAGCATGTCAAAACATGACTCATTAATGGTGATGAGGGTTGAGCTAACCCTCTCCAGCATAAACAAGATCTTCCTCTAGGCAGATCTAACCTCTTAAAGCTAGTTGTAGACCTCCTTCCTGAATTCCCAAACTTCACTGGCCTTAGGTGCCAATGAAGAGCCTAGATCATCTGATTCTTTAATAAATGAACTAACTTTTGTGTAGCTCTTGAGAGAATGGGTGAAGGTGTTTTTTTTTTAGGACTATAAGGCATACCTTCATGCCCATTTGAGGTTCTAGCACCCCCAAACTTTCAAAGAATGGTTGAAATGAGGAATGAAAAGCAAAGCTTCAATGAATCATCATTATAATGATAAGCCAGATACCTGATCGGAAGGTAGGAAAAATTTTCTTCCTTTACAAACTTCAAGGCCTTCATTACTTGAAGTGTATAACTCAGAACATAGGTTGTGTATATGGATGGTAGGACATTCATGATGATAATCCTTTCCATCACATGAATCTCATGCCAAAGGTTTATGAAATGTAAACCTTAATCTTGTAGCCTCATGGAGTTGGATTTACTAATAAACTAGTGGAAAATGTTGTAATTTTCTTTTGTGCTCGCCTTGGACCTAAAAATGTTGTCCCCCCTAGCCAGTAATCCAAACCACTCCTGAAGTCTTGTTTTCATCACCTTTATTCATTTTTTCCTCTCTGAGGAAACCAAATAGTGTTTTGGAGGATCCACCTTCGTCAGGTGTGGCTTGAGGTTCTAGTCAAATTCCAAGACCTCTTCTTAATAAAACTAGTCAATGGAGGGTTGGATGAAGGCCCAACATTCCATTGCTTCTAGTTGCTACCACACCATGACATCCATGTGGTCAAACCACTTGGAATAGTCAACCTCATGGTGCTAAGGAGAGATTATTAGGCATTCACCCCTAGGCACCTGTAATATAACAAAAAAATTAAGTATATGAAAGTTATCAACAATTTTTTTGGTAATCCCCATGCTTACCGTGGGTTGTTATTTTGCAATGGAAGACTTAGCCATTTATACTAGGGTATAAGGCTATATAAATGGAAAAAACAAACTATCATTTTATTCTTACCCTTAAAATTGATTATGATTGGTAAGTGATGCTTACCTTGGTGAAAGGAACAGTGAGCGGTTGCACATGAAGACTCCACTCTCAATTGTAATCCCTAAGGCTAAGGAAGTGCCACTTGGAATAGCTTATGGAAGAATAAATCAAATTCGTAGGGTTTTTGGGGATAATGGTTATCCCTCTATGAGGTGGTGGACTTTATAACAAGCCATCGCCTTATTGTTTTATTATTTTTTTCATATTTTTAAGATATCAATTTTCATCACAACATTGCTTTGGATCGATACAAATTGGGTTGAACTTTATCACTACATCGATATTAATTGATAAACATAGTGCATAGGCTTCTAATATATCAATTTTCATCATGATCGCATTGAAAAAATGCAAAACATTCGAGAAAATTTCAATTGTATCAATCTTCATTGATGCGATTGATATAAATCAATATGACTAAGGAAACATATCAAAGCTTATTGTAGCCACACTGTTCAAACACGAGTTGTTTAGGAAAATTTCTTCTTTACTGATCCATATCGATTGCATCGATATCTCTATTCTTTAACATATTAATTTAAATTGATTAAATTAATAATCATATCGATAACTTGAATTGTCCTTCTCATCTTATCAATTCATGTCACTTACATTCATATACCATGAGTTTATTTTTAACAAGACATTGAACCCACAATGTCTCTCAATATTGCCAATTTCCAAAATGTTTTATTTCTACTGATAATAACTATGGATATAAACTCTATGATATCCTTCAATAAAGTAATTTGCAATAATCATCTTTCATCATGTGATGTAATATAAATTGATAGTAAAATAATAAATTTATTTACTTAATAATATAGAAAATTTTATTTCTTTTTCACTCCTTATAATTGATTCTTATTATTAGGGTAGGAATCCACATAAAATTCAGTTAGGAAGGCCCTTCCTAGGATTACTTGGGCTAAACATCACCTCAAAATATTTTCTTCATTTGGTGTAAGAATGCCTTACAATCTTAGGGTCTTTACCTTTTCTAAGTTTTAAGGATTCAATATGCATTTCTTGCAACAAACTCATTCCCTAACTTGATCTTGGATCAACTTCCATGTTCGTTATACCCTACTAGCCTATCCATTTGAAGCTGGTTATCTGTCCCTAATTAAACTAGGATATGTCCCATACTCAGGTTAATTAGTTAAATAATTATTAAGTAAATGTGAATTGGATTGGCCAAGAGAATATATTAAAAAGTAAAAATTCCATTGGTTTTAAATATCCTTCACTATGTATGGAATACTAGTAAACTTAGGCCTTGCAAGCATTAGTATCCATAATGCTTTGCCATAGTAGGGATCGACCGCTAACATCTATGGAGCACAGAATGGGAAACAAATGGAAGATCCTATATCTTAAAGTACCAATAAACATAATAGATGGTAGCCAAATAGAAATTATGTGGGATATGATGAAAAATATAAAAGAAAAAGAGGAATAAAGAATTCTCTTAAAAGTATGAAGTAACATAAATCAAGGAACAAAATAAGCTAAGTAAGGTAAATGATAAAAAATGAAAGGAAATATTAAAATACCACTTTAGATAAAGCAATTCACCTTGTTCAATGTCATATCCTAGCTTAAAGGTGATGGCATATAGAATGCTTATGAGGAATTGTTGTTCCACCCATATACACTATGCTTACGAAAGAAAGTTCATGATGGATGCTTAAAATTATGAGCTTTGAGCATCGCTCCAACTATAAGGTTCTTGTGGAAGTGTGACCATGATCATGATTGAAGGTTCTTATGGGACCCTTTTTTTGAGTTGTCCTTTGCTTGCCCCCTTCTTTTGTGTTTGTCTTTTTTTTTTAAATGGGAAGTAGATAACAAGGCCTTCTTCAATCATGATGCTCTTATGGGAGACAAAATCATTTTTGGATATGTTTAATGGGTTGCTTGCATGGGCATTGATTAAGTCTCACATGCTAGTACCACCTTTATTGTTAGTCCCAATGTGACACACCCTTTCCACCTTATTAACTTATCCAAGAAAGTAATTAATATAACCATTCATTAATGATCAAGAACTGAACTTGGTTATTGGTCCTATGATTCATGGAAGTTATAACACTTAAAGAATATTATGAAGAAAGAAAAAAAAAGAGTTATTTAACATAGTTTATTTTTTTATTAGTCTAAAGCTCACCCTTAGATGGATTTTGGGTTTAAATCGACCTATCTCAAGGTAGGGGGAATTGTCCTTCTCCCTTGCATTCCAAACATGATGTAAATGAATTCTTTAAAGTTGTAACTAACAATAGAATTTCCTATTTCGCTCTACATTTTTCAAGGAAAAAGTTGTAGACTATGATACTTCATTTATTATGTTACAGTATTAAGTAAGGTCTTTACTTAAGGTTACTGCCCAAGGTCTATACTTCTAATTGAGTCTTTCTCCATCGCCCTCAGGATAAGTTGGTTCACCTAACTCTACTAATTCATCCTCTCTCAATTCATTGATTTCATGTTGATGATATTGCCCAAGTCTTTGGCCATTTACCAGAAATGTAGTAGATCAATAATCAATAAGTGTAATTAAAAGACTTTCATTATTGTGGGGTTGTAATACTAGGTAGGCGCCTTTCCATCAAGTTGTTAACTTCCCTAGAAATTTATGTAGTCTCATGTTATATAAAAGAATGTTATCACCTATTGAAAAATTTTTCTTAAATATATTCTTATCATGCAAACTCTTCAATTTTTTTAATCTTTTACTTGTAAGTGCATGCAACAGCATTTTGTCAAGTTCATGTATTTGAGTCATTATAAAGTCCTAATTTGTTCTTCATCAAAATTCAATTATTGTGCTAATCGTAAGGATTGGTATTTGATTTATATGGGCAATAGACATTGTTTTCCATAAACTAATTAATAAGGTGAATAGCCTAAACTTAGTTTATATGTGATCCTATAAGCCCAAAGTGCATCTTGTAATTTTTTAGATGAATCTTTCTTATTAGCGCATATGGTTTTTGTTAAGATCTTTAGAATGATTCTATTTGCATTTCTACTTGATCATTTGTTTGAGGATGATAGGCAGTAGCTATCTTATGTTGAATTCCATAAGACTTAAGAAATTTCTCCATTGTTCAATTTACAAAATGGGTTCTTTGATCACTTATGATTGCTCATGGAGTTCCAAATTATGTTAGAATATGTTCCTTGAGAAAAAATACAACTACTTTAACATCATTTGTTGGGGTGGCTTTAGCTTCTATCCACTTAGTGACATAGTCTATGCAAACCAAAATGTATTGACATCCATTGGATGGTGGAAATGATCCTAAAATGTCCATGCAAATGCCTTAGACTCCATGCAAATGCCTTAGACTTTCTTCTTAAAACCTCTACTAATTTCGCTTCTTGCCCATTAGAAAGTTGGAAATTTATTATTAAGGATTTATTCTAATTAAGGAAAATGTACTTATGAGTGCTAGGTAATTCTCTAAGATCTAAAGAATCATTATCTGGTGGTTGAATTCCTTGATTCCAAATTCAAAATTTGATCAAGAAGATCTTGTTATTCTTTTGTAGAGGGATCTAAGGATCCTTCCTCAAAATTTTTTAATACTAACATTTCCCTATCTTGTGCCATTGTTGATGTGCGTATTGTATAGAACATTCTTACTTCTTTTATATCTTGGTTCAATTGGTCATCCTTTGCTTTGTCATAGATATTAAGCTTAAAAGTAAGATTGACAAAAGATAATTAGAGTTGCCTTAATCTACAATTGATTATTGCATTGGCTATTGCTAACCAAGGTCCACCTAATATGATGGGAAAACAAGTTGGATCTTTTACTTCCAACACAACAAAATCAACTAGGTATTTTATTCTTTCAACCTCCACTATTAAATCTTCCACCACTCCTATAGATTTCATAATTGAGCTATCAACCAAAGGTATTGTCATATTCACTTTCCTTATGTCCTCTAAATTAAGTGACCTAGCCATTTCAAGTGGCATAATATTGATGCTATCTTCTAAATCCAATAGGGAATTCTCAATATTCTGTCCATTTATCTTAATTGGAATTGTGGAAACCCTTGGATCTTGATACTTGGAAACTTCTAATCTTATTATGAGTTGAGACAAATTGTCAACCAAATAAACTTGTCTAGGAATTTTCTATTTTCTCATTTTTGCACATAATTCCCTTAAGTATTTAGCACAAAGAGGTGTGTCTTTTACACCTTTCTAATGGAATATGTAAATATAACTCATTAAAAACTTTTTCTATATGTGCTTTGGTTGTAATTTTCTTTACAATTGTTTAGGGAAGGGAGGTAAAACTATTTTCCTAGGTAAAGGGGAAGAGGTTCATGGTTGTTTTGCTTCCCCAATTAGTTGATTACTTCCCTTCTTATCCATTATATGTGGCTAATCCTTGTCTTGTATCTCAACTTCTATAAAGTTAACCTTCTTCTTAGGTTTAGGCTCAATAATTTTTTCACTCCTAGTGGTGATAGAATGAAATTGTTCCTTATCCATCCTTTGCAATGTAGGATTTGGCTCTAGTTGAGAAGGTAATTTATTTTTTGTCAGGTCTTGAGATCATCTCCTTGTTTCATTCATGAATTTCCTACTTTCTTTAATGAAGGAAGTAGGACTTTGAGTGAGTCTATCCAAGTGTTCACTAGTTGGGCTCTTAAAAGGTCTGTAATTATTTTGAGAGTATTTTTGTTAGAAAGGTGGCCTTTTTTGGAATGTTGTTGTTGGATGGCTTTATATTGTTAAAAAGCCTTCATAGATTCTTGTAATTTCTCATGATAATATGCTAAGGATGGACAAGTGGTGCAATCATATAGTTGACTACCACAAAGGTTACATACTTCACTTCACACCAAATGGGCTTGTTTCTTTATTAAACACATCAACTCATCAACTTTTTTATTTGGTCATTCAGTTTTTTGAGTCATGTCTTGCATGACATTGGGTTTTGACCATCTCTTACTTTGATTAACCAATGAATCTTTTATCCTCCAACCGTCCTTTGGTGTTACATTCAATATATTTCCACCAACACAAAGTCAACATTTTGCCTAGAATATGATAATAGACCTTCTACAAAGATTTGGATAAGTTGGTGGGTTGGAAATCCATGGTTGGGGTTTTTAAAGCAAAAACCTTTGTACCTATTAAAAGTACTCTCATAATCCTTTTCTTGTTGGATGAAACTCATCAATTGCTTTCTTAATGAGTACAACCCTATCCTTTGGAGAAAGGCAACCTTGAATTCATCCCATGAACTAGTTTGCATCATAAGGGTTTGTAGCAAAAAATAACTTTATCTTTCAAGCTTGATTTGAAGGTAATCATTTTAGTCCTATCTCCACTTTGAGATGCCAACATTGCAAGTGTGGTTTCAAATTCCCTTATATGAGTGATTGGATCTTCATCATTACTTCCCCTAAAAATAGGTAGTAAATGAATATTTTTTACTTAAATGTCCTTACCTTGGGGAAAAACTAATGGTCCTAGAGGTATTACTAATGTTTTTTGGTTTAATAAGTTCCTAAGAGTTTGTCCTTAGTAGGCTTGTCCAACTAGAATATTACAGCCTATACTACCAAAGGAAAAAGGAATTAAGCCAAATGAAAGTGGAGGAGGTGTATGATGTGAAGGAGATCCAATTGTGAAAGTAGTAGTTACTGTTGGGATTACAATTGGACTTGGTATGGAAATAGAGGCTATTGATGTGATGGGATTGTATATTTAATGTACTCACCGATTGGATGGTTCCTCCAATTGTGGACACATGAATTAGTATTTGGCTGAAGCTAAAATTCTAAAAACTTGATACCATGGTTGAATTCATGATTTGCATTGTGATAGTTGGTGTATCAAAAAGTGGGTTAAAAGATGTAGAAAATTTAAATTATGTCTTTGCCCTTTCTTGAAGGATTTTTGTTGGATCTTTCTTCTTGTTATTGTTTTGCTCCTTAATAGAGCTAGGCTATCCTTTTTCCTCCTAGTCTTATTTCAAGGTTCAAGTACATTTATAATAGCTAGTGGTGCTTCTAGAAGGCTAAATTCATATTGGATTTTTGAGTTGCTTAGTTGGTTTCATTTAACAAACACACTCTTTTTTAACACATTCATGGACAACTAATCCAAAGACTTTGCAAATTAACTTGATTACCCCTATAATTACTACCTTAATTGTATAATTTTTGATACTTTCTTTAGTTTGAAAAATCATGGGTGCTGATTCTTGTTGATGAGTGGCGAGGTACCCCTACACTCAACCATACGAATACGAGCGTGTACGCGTGATCCAGTCGAACTCCGCAGACTAAATGCCTTAACGCCACAAGAAACACTTGGGGTTAATCATTCGTTATCTTCCCAGGCTTGCTTGTATGTGTCATGGTGTATGGTTAAGCAAGTCTGAGGTATATGATTTTTTTGGTATTTTTCGGTTTATCTCCTAAGCTATGAGGATGAAGGGTTGAGAAACTAACTAACTCTAACTACAGCACTAAGTCCTAGCGTCAGCATCCGTTCCCACTTACCGTACACACCCTGAACTGTGCAACTGTGGCTTACCAAACGCTAATCATTACTAGGATCACCACACGTAACGCACTTGCTCGAAGCAGTCGTACTGAGGCACTTAACTAACCTATGTGTGACAAGCAACCAATTCCTTGACTAGCCGTACACATCCGTGGATGCTCGTAATCAAGTCGTACTTGTCCCACGCTCTAGAAAGAAAGGGTTGAGAGAATCTAATCGCGATGAGTAGTCGATTCCTTGGCTAGCCGTACACGTTCGTCAACGCTCGTAACCAAGTCGTACTCATGCCGCATCACTAGGAAAGTAGTAAATAACATTAATTAAACCTATCCATGCACTGTAAGGTTTATCCGCAAAGCTCGTCTTTATTGCTGTACACAACTTGCGTTCAGGTACAAAGCTGCTTGAATAAAGAACTGTTCACTTGGGGGACTCCTACTACGGGCACATGGAAAATATTCTATCTCTAGGGTGATCAATCCACCAGAGCTTTGCTACTTTACGCCTAGGATGAGAAATGAGGGGAGTGCCGCCTCTTATTTATAGATATGGCGGCGGACCGTGATATCGCGTACGCAATATCGCAGGGGATGCGATATCGTGTCCGCTGCGATATCGTGTACGTGATATCGCGGCTTGTGCAATCTGCGTCTCATCACTTGTGATTTTTCATTTTCCTTGTTTTTAATTTTTTTCTTACAAGCAAAACAATTAAAAGAAACCATTTATAAAACTACTAACAAAAGAAAAAGAAAAAGAAAATAGTGTGTATCTTTTTAGAAGTTCTAAATATCTAAAACAAATCTAAAAAACATACAAAACCCTTGATGATGATTAACTCTACCAACCTTCTTGGCAACGGTGCCAAATTGACAACCCAATTAAGCTTTTATGCTAAGTTACCTTCATTGTATAGACATCACCTTGTTTGTGACTAACCCATGAGTTGTATTCATGGTGGAAGGGTTCAAAGTTAAAGAGATCATCAAGATAATAAATGGTTAGATCCAAATCCAATTGAAATTCCATACTTATGATTGTCACTCATAAGTAAAATAAAAAATTTCACCCTAACTTCTAATCTCAAGTTCAAAGGTGGAAAAAATGATTTGACCAAATTGAAATCACATTAGATTACCATAAGTGATAGAAGATTAAAAAGGAGATGTCACCTAATGTGTGACCTTCCCTTGCTCTCTTTACAATGCAGCAACTTCACATTCTCTTAGGAGATCTAATGGTTGTTGATTGCCATAAGATTTCAATAATCATACTTAATAATTTTTAATAAAAGAATTTAATAAGGAATTCAATTTGATGTGGTTTCTTTGGGGTTTTTGGAAAAAATTCCTTATTAAACATTGAACCTCTTCATTTATATTGAAGAAGGCTTGGCCATAATTAGGAAAATATCATTATTTGGGAAATTGATTTGTATCGAGTACTTTGATGTTAATCAATTACAAGATATTGAATTGTATCATGATTACTGATGAGTGGCGAGATACACCTACACTCAACCATACGAAACGAGCGTAGCATGCATGATTCGGTCGAACTCCACAGACTAAATGCCTAAATTCCCCATGGAACACTTGGGGTTAATCATTCGTTGTCTTCCTAGACTTACTTGTTGTTGTCATGGTGTATGGTTAAGTAAGTTCGAGGTATATGATTTTTTTGGTCTTTTATGGTTTATCTTCTATGCTAAAGGGTGAAGGGTTGAGAGAACTAACTACTCTAACTAATGTCCTAAGTCTAAATTAACTAGCGTCAGCATCTGTTCTCAATTACCATACACACCCTGAACTGTGCAACTGTGGCTACCAAACGCTAATCGTTACTAGGATTACCACATGTAACACACGTGCTCGAAGCGGTCGTACTGAGGCACCTAACTAGCCTAAGTGTGATGAGCAGCCGATTCCTTGACTAGCCGTACACATCCGTAGATGCTCGTAATCAAGTCATACTCGTCCCACGTTCTAGGAGATAAGGGTGAGAGAATCTAATCGCTATGAGTAGCCAATTCCTTGGTTAGCCATACACATTTGTCAATGCTCGTAACCAAGTCGTACTCATGCCGCGCTACTGGGAAAGTAATAAATAACATTAAATAAACCTATCCATGTACTGCAAGGTTTATCCACAAAGCTTGTCTTTATTGCCGTACACAACTTACGTTCAGGTACAAAGTTGCTTGAATAAAGAACCGTTCACTTAGGGGACTCCTACTGCTGGCACATGGAAAATATTCTATATTTGGGGTGATCAATCCTCTAGAGCTTTGCTACTTCTAACCTCTATATGCAAATGAGGGGAGTGCCACCTCTTATTTATAGATATCGCGTATAGGGGATGTGATATCGCGGCTTGTGCATATTGCGTCTCATCATACCCCCATGACTGAATGAAAACTCGTCCTCGAGTTCCTTACAATAATATCGGGAAGGTATGGAATTATTGAGGGGAATAGAACTAATGAGATGACATGTGAACGGATCATTATTACAAGACTTGACAAAATTGGTGTTCATGACAACAAGGGAGAACACCTTATTACAATGACATCAGGCCTTTGTTGGTAGCTTGAGAGAAAGAGAGAGATAGAAAGAAGTGTTGCTACTATCCACGCCAAGATTGAACTTTTCGTTGTCCATCCATAAACGTGCCATTGATCTTGCTCCTTGCATAGCTGCTTTAGCACTGCTCCATTCCAAGTGTTTGCTCCAACTCCAGATCCAATTTTTTGTTTGCATGATCACCATCTGCACACACAAAACAATCATATATTAGCAAGGGTAATTGAATCATTAAGTAATTAATACCTTGCTTCGGTATAAGTTCATTGGCTAGGTTGTGGTATGGCTGATATGGACCTGGGAAGATGTAGTAATGATGACTACCGAAAGTGTAGGGGTTAGGAAGAAAATCAAAAATTTTGGGGCTAGGAGAAAATCAAAAAAAGCGGGCCCCGTACCCCCATGACTAATCGCGAACCTCTGGTAGCATTAGAATGAAGAAGGGAAAGGATTAAGAAAGATAGATAAAAAGGGACAACTGAAAACAACAGTGAAGTGGATGTCAAGATGGGAATGAACAAAATAATATTTAATTGCAAAA
>MNCI01034550.1:1521-15067 GCA_015680685.1 Gnetum montanum | reverse complement strand
AATGCACATGGTCCATGGGTAGACCAAAAATGTTGAAACAAATTGTGAACGAAAAAATGGAGAGAAAAGAAAAGGCAAATAAAGATGTGAACAAAAGAAAAATGAGGATGATCTCCAATCCATCTATCCGTACTGAACCTACATCTTCAGGGTCTCCTTGTTTGTCAGTTTAAATAATTCACATATAATTTCCTCATTCATCTAGAAGAATGCTCAAGGACAGGACAATTGTGCTATTGTGCATTGTTGCTCAAGGTGGGGAAGCTCTATGGATCACTTTGGTTTATTTAGGGAAAAGGTTATAATGAGGCTTGAAATATTAAATTGTTAAAAGGTATCAAATGTTTTTGAAAATATACCATTTTTATTAAAGTAAACTTAGTAAAGTATTCTTATGTATAAATATTCAAGTATTTTAGTATAAAAATTTGTGTTATTGCGTGTGCACTCTTTAGTATTTTATTTAAACTTAGAAAGCAATATTGTTGACAACCTATGAATTTTAGAAACAAACTAAAAACACAGTATCATTTATTATGAAGATAAATATATAATAGTGTTTGTAATTTCAAATACTTAGTCCAAAAACTGACATTTACTTATTATCTATTTACTTTCAGGTATAGCCAAAGCTTTTTTATTTGCACAGACACTCTTCAATTTCATGCAAAATGGTAGTAGAAACAAATAAATTATGCCTCGAATACTAAGTTTTACAATCATCGATATGCTAATGATCAAATAACTAATTCTTTAAAGTTATCATTTCCTCTATCTTTGGGAGAGATGCTAACTACTACATCGTTGGACTATTGTAATGGAAAATAAATAATTACATTCGTAAAGCTACGTCAAGAGATAAACTTTCTTTTGGGAATTATTATGGGTATGTAATCTCTCACCTTACTAACACAAAATTTACAACTACCATAGCAAGAATTATTTAACATTGGTTTTGATTTTTTTTTTCAAATTAAAAATCAATTATCAGTGAATCAACTTTGGGATATCTTTAATTTGAAAAAGAATAAGATTCTCTCATCTATATATAATAGATATATATCATAAATGTATAGCTATACTTGTTATTGTTACAACATTTGGAGTAGTCATTGATATTATAGTCATATTATGGTTTTGAGAAAAATTAATGAAAACTAGAAGATTTTTCCATTTCATTTATTTAAAAGTGATTATTTTTTATTATTTACATCTTTAGTAAATTCAAGTCAATGCTATTTTATATTTAGTTTACATAAGTTAGGACTTTGAAAGATAATAACTTCAATGTTTAAACAAATTTGAACTTTGAAGAATTTTTTACAAACATTTTCTAAGTTTTTTTTAATTTCGATATTTCATGATTTAGTCTTCAATGGATGATAATTCCATTGCTTAAGTTAAAATTTAGATATTGAATTTATCTTTAAAGCCTTCCAACATTTATTTAATTTGTTAAGGTTAAATGTATCTTTATTCTATTTAAGTTCTTGGATTTCATATGCAGGTTCAATAATTTGAGCATGCATGTGGTGTTCAACTATTAGTTCACATGAGTATTTAGTAATCATGTTGATAATCCTAAAATATCTAACCTTACATCAAATAATACCATCGCTTTTCTATTGACATTAGTCTTGGGTTACAATATCCATGTGGGATACACAACTAATATCTCTCAAACCATGTGAGGACACTTACTGAAATTTGTTGTCTTCACCATTTACATAAATATTTTTATGATTAAAATAATCATGATCATATATTAAAACCTTAACTTTATGAGTTTGACTACATTTATTACAGACAAAATTAATGAAATGCTAATCCAGATATTGTTTGAACTATACAAAAAGAAAATGTGGGTTTTTATTAACAAATTCACTCTTTGTTCTCTGCTCATTGTTTTCATTGGCTAGCCCTTTCAATGCAGTCCTTGGTATGCTCTGGATGCAAGTTTGGCTTCTTTGGGGACGTTATTTTGTTTGTAGATCTGATACACATCGAATAGGTAGAAGGAATTTCAGTCACACCTCATTGAATATAATACAATCACATTAGATATTCAGAATCTTAAAGCATATTAGAAAACATAAACCACAAAGGTGGGAAATGGGTGGGAGTTCGGTTGATTGCAGTTGCTTTTAGATTTGCTTCCCTACCAATTGCCCTTTCATGCAAAATGTCATGGGGATTTTTAATTTTCTTGTTAAAAAAGAAACTTTTAGATACATGTAAAATTTCATACAAGAAACACTTTTTGTTTCTTACCTCAGTTCTGAATCTAAATGGCTTTGGACATGTAATATTTGTCTTCTTTCTCATTTCCTTGGGTGAAGATTGAGTTGTCATGTTAGAAATAGATTTCTGAACAAGATGAAAAGAAATTAGATTTCAAAATGATTAAAGTGAAGCTCAAATTAAAGTAAAGCTCAAATGTTGATGTTAAAAAATTTAGGAACTAGAGTGTTTAGAGAAACCATCTTTAATTTTCTCGGACTATTAGATTGTGGCAAATGGGTTGGAGTTTGGCTGATTACAGTTACTTTGATATTTTCTTCCCTAGCAAGTGCCCTTTCCTGCAAAACATCATGGGGATTTTTATTTTCTTATAAAAAAAAGCAACTTTTAGATACATCTAACACTTTTTGATTCTTACCTTAGTTCTGAATCTAAATGGCTTTGGACATGTAATATTTGTCTTCAAATATTACATTTAGAGACTTACTAAATAATATAGGGGTGGGGGTAGCATCCGACTCAAAATCATTTAGAAACCCTTTTTTGTTCTCCATAATGCCTTTGTATTCCTCAGTAATCACTGGTGTTCATAGACACCCAAATGCATTTCTTCAAATTCCGTCTTGCTATCGGGTACCACAGAACCTCAACGATTGTCACTTTGTTATATAGCTTAAACTTATGATGATCATATTGTAAAACATGTTTATAATAACTATTTGAAATAATTATTATCTTTACAATGACGATATCTGGTTTGATTGGGTATCCTAGCAAAAACGCCCGTGAAAATCCCAGTATTGCAAACTCAAGCTTCCGGTAGAACTCTTTGTAGCATAGTGGTATATATGACAATGAAAATTTTAATGATTTTGAAACCAAGTTCAATGCCAACTTCTGGCATAGAGAAACCTTCGTTCAGTACCAGAAAATGAAAATGAAAATTAAATTAGGATTGGGAAAATTGCAAGGAAGTTTCTAATATCAGATCACCAAAATGACAAAGCAATCACGATATTAAAATAGGTTTAACCTTCGTTCAGTACCAGAAAATGAAAATGAAAATTAAATTAGGATTGGGAAAATTGCAAGGAAGTTTCTAAAATCAGATCACCAAAATGACAAGCTATAAGGACATTAAAAAGTGTTTAAATTTAGAAAAATAGTAAAGAAAAGAGATATCTATCGCAGTTAGACAGAGTATGTTTCCTTTTCTTTTTCATAATGATGATCAGTTGCAGCAGATATCAAATATAGCATTTTTACGGAGCCATGCACAGCATCTACATGCATGCAAGAAAGCAAGAAAAGACCACCAATTCCAATTCCATCGTCAATGTAGGCAATACCTTCATCAATGTTTGAAAATTGACGGTGCTCATTAATATGAAACCATTCAAAATAGGGAGGATACAAGAAATCCTCAACGTAAGATTTTCCTTGTGCAGGAAAAGGGCCATCCATGAAATGGATATCCAATATTTCCAGAATACGATAATCCCATTTCACTATTTTTCGTTTTAGGATCTCTGCTCATTTTGAACCCATGCAATCCCAACACCTTCAATTTTTTCCATCGAGCTTTTTTGCAATGCTAGAATTTCAGATCTCTTCCTGCGCTCGAGAGTGAAGAAAACTAAATATTTCCCAACACTTTTTGGAAGGAATTTTTGAGAGATAAGGTAGAATTTGTGAGGACACTTGCTGAAATTAGAATCCCCAATGTTAAGCTGATGTCAAATTTGTTGTCTTCACCATTTAGATAAATATTTTTATGATTAAAATAATCATGATCATATATTAAAACCTTAACTTTATGATTTTGACTGCATTTATTACAGACAAAATTAATGAAATGCTAATGCAGATATTGTTTGAACTGTGTAGAAAGAAAATGTGGGTTTTTATTAACAAATTTTACTCTTTGTTCTCTGCTCATTGTTTTCACTGGCCAGCCCTTTCAATGTAGTCCTTGGTATGCTCTGGATGCAAGTTTGGCTTCTTTGGGGATGTTATTTTATTTGTAGATCTTATACACATCCAATAGGCAGAAGGAATTTCAGTCATACCTCATTGAATATAATACAATCATATTAGATATACAGAATCTTAAAGCATATTAGAAAACATAAACCTCAGAGGTGGGAAATGGGTGGGAGTTTGGCTGATTGTAGTTGCTTTGAGATTTGCTTCCATAGCAACTGCTCTTTCCTGTAAAACGTCATGGGGATTTTTAATTTTTTTTAGAAAATCAACTTTTAGATACATGTAAAATTTCATACAAGCAACACTTTTTGTTTCTTACCTCAGTTCTGAATCTAAATGGCTTTGGACATGTAATATTTGTCTTCTTTCTCATTTTGTTGGGTGAAGATTGATTTGTCATGTTAGAAATAGATTTCTGAACAAGATGAAAAGAAATTAGATTTCAAAATGATTAAAGTAAAGCTCAAATTAAACTAAAGCTCAAATGTTGATGTTAAAAAATTTAGGAACCATCTTTAATATGCTTGGATTGTTAGATTGTGGCAAATGGGTTGGAGTTTCGTTGATTCTAGTTGCTTTGAGATTTGCTTCCCTAGCAAGTGCTCTTTCCTGCAAAACGTCATGGGGATTTTTTTTTTTTAAAAAAGCAACTTTTAGATACATGTAAAATTTCATACAAGAAACACTTTATTTCTTACCTCAGTTCTAAATCTAAATCTAAATGGCTTTGGACATGTAAGTGTTGATGCATAAGTTTTGGTCATGCCAACACCGCAAAAACTCGTTTGAGGAGACTATAGCCTAGGGCACCTCCTGTATGGGTACGGAAACCCAAGAATAGTCTCAGCTGAAAAGAGCCGTGTGACCAAGTGATAGAGAGATAGAAAACATAGAGAGAGATAAAACATGAAAAAATTTAAAGGAGAGAGAAACAGGAACCACCGACAAGATGCATGGTTGTGTCACCACAAGAATCATGTGTAGTTGCGATCAAACATCACCAATGCCCTGCGGACAACCAACTGCATAAACATCATGCACAAATCCACCGTCCACCACATGCCATTTACTGAAATAAAAGAAGATAGAGAAAAGATCCACCGAAAGGATGCATGGTTGTGTTGCTGCAAGAATCATGTGTAGTTGTGATCAAACATCACCAATGCCCTGTGAACCACCAACTGCATAAACATCATGCACAAATCCACCATCCACCACATGCCATTTGATGAAATAAAAGAAGATAGAGAGAAGATCCACCGACAGGATGCATGGTTGTGTTGCCACAAGAATCATGTGTAGTTGCGATCAAACATCACCAATGCCCTACGAACTGCCAACTACATAAACATCATGCACAAATCCACCGTCCACCACATGCCATTTGCTAAAATAAAAAAAGATAGAGAGAAGATCCACCGATAGGATGCATGGTTGTGTTGCCACAAGAATCATGTGTAGTTGCGATCAAACATCACCAATGCCCTACAAACCGCCAACCGTTGTTGCCGCAGACACTGCCAGCCACCCAGAGAAAGAGGAGGTTCAGTTCATGGCTTCATGGCCCTAGCCTCACTAGCCTAGGGCTTCCTAGCCTAACTTCCCCTCTTGTCCCCTCAACTCCATCACCTTGATGGCTTTTTATAGCCAATTTTAAGGTTAGGGTAACCCATCTTTTTTTTTCTAATTTTTATTTTTAATTTTTTTTATTTTTTATTTTTAAATAAACAAAGGCCCCATGCCAAGCATGGGCATGTTGGTACAAACACTTAGCTCCCAACCGAAAAGGAAAAGAGAAAAAAAATGGTTAATTCAGGTCCTCCTTCTAGTGCCAATAAGGTGTTGATGCATAAATTTTGGTCATGCCAACACCAGAAAAACTCGTTTGAGGAGACTATAGCCTAGGGCAACTCCTGTATGGGTACGCCAACCTGAGAATAGTCTCAGCTGGAAAGAGCCATGTGACCAAGTGATAGAGAGATAGAGAGAGATAAAACATAAAAAAAACTAAAGGAGAAAGAAAATGGAACCACCGACAGGATGCATGGTTGTGTCGCCACAAGAATCATGTGTAGTTGCGATCAAACATCACCAATGCTCTACGGACAACCAACTTCATAAACATCATGCACAAATCCACCGTCCACCACATGCCATTTTTTGAAATCAAAGAAGATATAGAGAAGATCCACCGACAGGATGCATGGTTGTGTTGCCGCAAGAATCATGTGTAGTTGTGATCAAACATCACCAATGCCCTGTGAACCACCAACTGCATAAACATCATGCACAAATCTAGCATCCACCACATGCCATTTGCTGAAATAAAAGAAGATAGAGAGAAGATCCACTGACAGGATGCATGGTTGTGTTGCCGCATGAATCATGTGTAGTTGTGATCAAACATCATCAATGCCCTACGGACCACCAACTGCATAAACATCATGCACAAATCCACTGTCCACCACATGTCATTTTCTGAAATTAAAAAAGATAGAGAGAAGATCCACCGACAGGATGCATGGTTTTGTTGCCGCAAGAATCATGTGCAGTTACGATCAAACATAACCAATGCCCTACGAACCGCCAATCGTTGTTGCCGTACACACTGCGAACCACCCAGAGAAAGAGGAGGTTCAGTCCATGGGTTCACGGCCCTAGCCTCACTGGCCTAGGGCTTCATGGCCTGACTTCCCCTCTTGTCCCCTCAACTCCATCACCTTGAAGGCTTTTTATAGCCAATTTTAGGGTTAGGGTAACCCATCTTTTTTTTTCTAATTTTTATTTTTAATTTTTTTTTATTTTTTATTTTTAAATAAATAAAGGTTCCATGACAAGCATGGGCGTGTTAGTACCAACAGTAAGATTAGTTTTCAAATATTACATTTAGAGACTTACTAAATAATATGGGGGTGGGGGTAGTGTCCGACCCAAAATCATTTAGAAACCCTTTTTCCTTCTGCATAATGCCTCTGTATTCCTCAGTAATCACTTGTGTTCATAGACACCCAAATGCATTTCTTCAAATTCTGTGTTGCTATTGGGTACCACAGAACCTCAACGATTATCACCTTGTTATATAGCTTAAATTTACGATCATCATATTGTAAAACATGTTTATAATAACTATTTGAAATAATTATTATCTTTACAATGATAATATCTGGTTTGATTGGGTATTCTAGCAAAAACACCAGTGAAAATCCCGGTATTGTAAACTCAAGCTTCTGGTAGAACTCTTTGTAGCATAGTGGTATCCATGACAACGGATATTTTAATGATTTTGAAACCAAGTTCAATGCCAGGTTCTGGCATAGAGAAACCTTCGTTCAATACTAGAAAATGAAAATGAAAATTAAATTAGGATTGGGAAAATTGCAAGGAAGTTTCTAAAATCAGATCGCCAAAATGACAAGCTATCAGGACATTAAAAAGGGTTTAAATTTAGAAAATTATTAAAGAAAAGAGATATCTATTGCAGTTAGACAGAGTATGTTTCCTTTTCTTTTTCATAATGATGATGAATTGCAGGAGATATCAAATATAGCATTTTTACGGAGCCATGCATGGCATCTGCATGCATGCAAGAAAGCAAGAAAAGACCACCAATTCCAATTTTATCGTCAATGTAGGCAATACCTTCATCAATGTTTGAAAATTGATAGTGCTCATCAATATGAAACCATTCAAAATAGGGAGGACAGAAGAAATCCTCAACGTAAGATTTTCCTTGTGCAGGAAAAGGGCTATCAACGAAATGGATATCCAATCTTTTGAGAGTATGATCATCCCATTTCACTATTTTCCGTTTCAGGAACTCCACTTGTTCTGAACCCATGCAATCCCAACACCTTCAATTTTGTCATCGCCAGAGTTTCAGATTTCTTCCTGTGCTCTCTCGAGCGGAGAAAACTAAAGATTTCCCAACACTTTTTGGAAGGAATTTTTGGGAGATAAGGTAGAATTTTGAAAATTCACATGGTCCATGTGGTCGACGGAGATCAAAACAATCAGGAACACACGTGACATCATATGAAGGGCCTGGCCAGAACAGGGTTACAGTTTCCAAGATGTTATATCCGCTCAGAGAAAAAAAAGCATTTATTCATAACAAATAAATGGTAAGGAAATTATCATATCAAGAAAAATTATTACATAAACTTTGAGAACATAAGTAGACCAAAGCTATCAAGAAGATGCATCTGTTGAAGAATGGAAGGATATTGAATTTTTGCCTGGTTGCTGATTCCTCTTAAAACTTTAAATTTAAAAGAAATTATTCTAATTCAATGTGGGATGTTTGAGGGACAGCCTAAGCCATTCATTTATAGTAAATCAGGGTAACGTACACACTCCAATCCATCTCTGCAATGACTTTCCCAGGCAAACAAAGTTTTTTGCAACCCAGAAGAGGTTTTTCTTTTGTAAAGAGTAAATGTAGTGTGATGGTTAAAAATTTGATTGGGAGCGGATGTAGCCAATGCTGGTCAAAAGCCCATCAAATTGATTCAAGGATTTGAAGTGCAATTGAAAATGAACACGATTTAAAGTAATTGCTCAGATTTGTCTGTAACGTAATTGTTTGAAGTTAGGAGTAGTAGAACTGAGTTGACTTTGAAGATCTTGGTATAACCACATTGATATGGACATGTGCCTCTTTCATTTGACGTCTCTTCGAAGATATCTGATAAAATTGGAACAATACACAAAAGATTTGCATGGCTCCTGCGCAAGTATGACATGCCCAAATTGAGAAATGGGCCAATTTTTTTTAAACAAAACAAATCTTAGCCCTACCGCCAAAATATTAAATAGTATCTAAAAGTTGGCACCATATGTGCTTTTGTTGTTTACTTCTTGTGAAGCACTCATAGTTGTGATAAACCATGCAAGTAAAAGGATATTCAGATGTGGCACCATCTGTGTTTTTGCTGTTTCCTTGCATGCACAGCTACCATAAACCATGCCAGTAAAAGGATATTCAGATGTTACACAGCCAAATAGAATAGAGGCCTGGTAAAAGCCTACGCGGGCTTGAATACATCGCTAGTATTTAATCATTTTTAAGTAAAAATGGGAATAACAATCTCTCAATCTCTAAATATTTTCTAGCCTTGCTAAGGCCTGAAGTTTGCCCTTTAAAATTTTATAAATGGGAAATTTTAGACTCTGCAATCATGGCCTTGCCCTTGCACCTGGTAGTTAAATGAGTAGGGATCAACGCACATGTATCATTTTTTATTGAAAAATATGTGATGACATGGCTTTATTCTTTATGAGTTGAGATCATAATGCAAGAGATGTGAAGGACATGGAAGTTGAAAAATTAAGGATGGTGACTAAGAGATTAAGATTGTGGATAGGTACGGGTTGTTTTATTGGCCTAGGTTATCTCCCCTGAAAAACACAAAAGAAGAGATTAAGATTGTGGATGCATTTACAAGAGGTCTTGAAAAGCTTGGTAATGGAATGAAATTAAAAATGTTTGAATTAGACAAGCTTTAATGGGGTATTATGGAAGGCTACATCTCCATTAAGAAGGAAGCAAGAAAGGACCAAAAAATAATTTAATTGTGTGTATACATAGAAGCTCATGACCTATATTTATAATTGGGGAAAGAGAGTTGACACCTTCTTCATTTGAATTTTATCTTCTTATTTTTGAGATTTGCTACCCAAACATTACTTTTCCGAAATTTTGTTTCATCTACAACCACAACCTCTAACCCTATAACCTTAGAAATCAAAAAAAAAAAACAACAAAGAAAAATTTTGACATTGAGCCATAAAATGACACTAGGTTCACTTGTCATTGTAAACAACCCAAGGCTACACTATATTTCTTTCCATCTATTTAATCTCGTGATGCTTAAGAAAACAAATAATTACTATTGTCAAAGGTAATACTACATCACATTCTACTCCATTTAATATTGCAATGCAAAAATTGAAAATTAATCCAAAATATATTTCCCAAACATAAAAAAGATAAAACTATCATAAAGAACTATTTAAAATAATTTTCATCTTAGGATTAAAAAATATTCAAATAAAAAATCTATGATCCAAGAGAAAAAGTTTGCAGAGGATAAGTGAAAACTCAAAAAAAAACCATAAAAAAACAAAAACCTAAATCTAATGTAAAAAATTAATTTAAAAATTCCTAGAAAATCCAAAAAACAAAGAATTAACTTTTAAACACTACTAAAATTTATTGGTTTTATTTATATTTTATACATTTTATTTCCATTTATATTCTACCAATTTTATGTCAAGGAGTGTTGAAATCTCTAAAACTACAAGCCTTTTTACTCAAGAGATAGCAATCCATTGAATTTAATTCAAAGCTTCAAATTGAATAATAAAAATATCTTTCAAGTTTCAGAGTCTTGAAGATTCTCTTTGTTGTTATATAGACTTCTCAAAGTTGTATTAGACTAACTAGAAATATAAGAAATTAATGAACAAGCAAGAAAGGTAAACTGGGAGCCTCTGCAAAATAAAAAATTATCCACTGTAGAGGCAAGTAGTTGTACAAGTAGCCAGAGAGAAATAGCCTTTGTACATATCTTTCCTTCTATCAAGTGACTTAGGCCACATCGTTAAAAAAGGAGAATAATCCCATTTGGGAGTTAATTACCTGTCTCATAGATAGATGTTGATTTTAATCTATTTGAACATCATTATTAAAACTCCAGACATGCCTCACGCATAAAATTGTTTAAACAAACACATTATTAAGAGTTTTGAGCAGCACTTACATATATTTTATTTTTCGTCCTTTTCAAGTAAAAGTGCAAAACCATCTTAAGTGTCCTGAATGGTGTTAATTAGGTTTGGAATTTTTTGTCTAATTTAAATGTTTTTGGAATTTGTTGGTAATTTAAAACATTTATTTTTATAACCATCCTATCACAAACATAACTAATCATTCTAAAACATCATTTTTATTATACATGGGTTAAGTAATTAACTATGCACAATAGTATGGTGAATCTACAAAAATTAATATACATGGAATCCCATATTCTATAGAAATCATGAGGATGTAAATATTATTTTATAATAAGTGTATGTATTTTTTCATCATTCTAGAGACTTATTTTTTATATAGCATTACTGTAATAATGGTATTAATATTGCTAAATTCCTGGTAACTAAGATGATATGTAAATAGTGGCAGACAACTTTTAATTAAGCTAAAGATGTGAATATTTTCAATAAATACATCAAACAATTATAGATTGGAATTGCTAAGCCATTCACCTCTCCACAATAGCATTCACTACTAAGAGTAATAGTGGACTTTTAATTACTAAGTGTAACAATGAACTTTTAATTAAGCTAAAAAATGTTAGTATTTTCAATAAACACATCAAACAATTATAAATTCAAATTTTACAAATGGCCCTCACAAATAATCCATAAGGATAGGACAAAAAATGATTCCTAGTGGATAGCTAGGTCATTGATATTCCTTAAAAATGATTTACAGATAGTCTTATACTAAACTTCACAAGACTTATACTAAGCTTCATGAAGAAGACATGATTCTTTAGAAAATGGCTTGCCACAACTTTTAGATTTTTCCTTAGGTTCCAATTTTTTCGATTATACAGAATGAAAGGCTAAGGTGAGGATTGCTGCCAAACCCCAACATGCTTAAGAACTTATTATACTACCAATGAACATGGTCCTCATTCTTTTTTTTTCTATTTTTTGTTTTTTCTAGAAAATTGTGCCCATGTGTACTTCATTCTTTAGGTAGTAATTCCAACATGAGTCTGGTCGATTAGCTGCACTACCAAAGAACATGGTCCTTTCAAAAACTTTGCCTATGGTGTAGTTCAACCCTAGTATATGACCATTTAATTATAAGCTAGACGATATCATAGTAGGACTCCTAGGTGGCTAAGGGTTCTCAAGTAGAGAGGAACTCACTTCACCTTGTTGCTCACAGGATAGCCATGGATCATCACACTTGAGGGCTAGGGCTTATGAGAGGGAAATGGAATCTTCCAAGGTAACCTAGTGATTGTGCCTAACCATGCTCTAATCTCACATGTCCTACATTCACATGATCATGATAATAACATAATAATTTAGTATAGATCTCATTTTCCATAATCCAAAATGATTTACATACAATCTTAATTACATTGAACCCACTTCCACTTGTTCGCTTGACACGTGTTGCACCAAATGACTAAGAGTTTGCACCGCATCGAACATTAGAGGCCTAAATTCTAGTTCCAGCAACCATGAAAAACACAAGAATTCCAAATTCATTTTATCTTACCAAATGATAATTATGATTTTCTTATGCTAAAAAAAACACATTTATCTTACTTGAAGACACATAGATAGTATATCCACAAAGATAGACATAGGTTTTTGTAGACAGATTCCTTTCAATGTTGGATCAACCATTTTTGCTGGCACATCCATATCATGAAGTTGGGGAACCATCCTTCTTATGAGGGATTGCTTAGACCAATGCTTGGAACTGCAATAGTGGAAAGATCAAAGTGAAATCAGCCTAGAAAAACACAGTGATCTATAACTTCATTGGCGAAAGAGCAATATGAAATAAAATGAACTAAGAAAACATCACCGTAGAAGAGAGATCAGAATGAACTAAGCCTATATACAAGATGCTAGTTTATGCCTATCTTCTTCTATTTTTTCCACATGATAAATTGCATTTTTGGAAGGCTATGACATCGGGCACTTGATATCGAAACCACGATATCAGATCCATGATATCAAGGCAGAAGCTACAATGTTAAATATCTGATATCGTGAACACGTGCAAACCTATAAATATGGCACTTAGACGCACAGTCCAAAAGCAAGTATCATTCCAACGTTAGTGAAATTATGTCAATTTTTTTCTTGATTTTAGAACATAGCACTTAGTAGTGTATGCTTGTAGTGTGATGTTAAGTAATTGAACAGAGTCTTTATTTGAGTGGAATGTACTTGGACATGTTTCATGATTGGGAATAAAGATCAAGATTACTTTTCATCATTGCAACATTACTTAGATTTCTTTATTGTCTACTTAGACTAATGTTTACTATTTTGACTTAGTATAACGATTACTATTTTCCTAGTTATTGATTTACTTTTGCACTTTACTATTACTGTTGTTAAGTGAAATGGATACAACTGATTTCAAGCGTTAAGTCTGACTGTTTGGTAACCCGATAGTATTATTACTTGGTTTGCCTAATAGCGAGATACTTGGTAATCCTAGTAATGATTACATAATTCCAAGATGTGTGTGGAGAATCACGAACAAGTGTCCATCACACTA